>OU015498.1:65650972-65658472 GCA_907164885.2 Dolomedes plantarius | reverse complement strand
GTAGAACCGAATAGCAAATTTTAGGTCTTATTTTCCTATAATTTATAATATTCAACGAACTATTCAGTACTGCATTTATAAAGTAGAGCTTCGCTGAAGACGATTTTGCAAATTAATGCAAAAGCTAATTTTTAACGTACTCCTTTCTATCACAAAAAAAAGTATAATAATGTTTTTCCTTTAAGAACATAAATTTCCAATTAATTTGCTTAGGTATTAAAACTGTAAACTATTCATGAATTTCAAACTATGTATTTCTTATAGATAAAACACATTTAATTAGATTTTTGAAGGAATGTCGAATATTTTAACAGCTAGATCACCATTTAAAATTTTAACTTTGTAATTTTTTCGAATTCTATGTTGAAAATTTTACTTTTCACATAAAATTAAACGTTTCCACCACCCCCCTCACTAAAAGTTTAGGAATTTTCCACTTAAAATTAAAATATAATCATTGAGGAATTTTTTACCTCTGAAAACTTCAATACAAAAGTATTCCACAATTTCTGTAGTTTTATTTTATGAAGTGCAATAGCTTTTTTCTAAAATGAATAGTTAAAAAATGCTAACTGTAGTATTTCGCAGAAAATTATAATTAATAGCATTAAAGAATTTTATCGTCTGAAAATTTCTACCTATAAGTTATTTTTACAACTTTCTAGAAATGATTTTGCAGATTTTCTCTTCCAAACCCGTAATTTAATATTATAATACAAAATTCTCCTTTATACGCAGGAAAAATAAAGCTTTAGGAATTTTTTCTCTTTATTTTTATTTCATTTATGTCTTTCCGCTTTAATTCTTTGCTCTTTATTTTATCTTCTTAAAACGAAACGTCCTAACAATTCCGAAAAATCTGCAGTCATAATTTGTCTCTCTAGAGTTGCAAAGGAACCTTATTCCCTGCATGAGGCAGCAAAGCACTGTAAGTCACGAATTCTATATAGAATTTATATATGATGTATTATATTAAAAAATTGATTACATAAAATGTTCTTCTGCTTGAGAATGAATATTTCAGAAATAACACTGCACCTAAAATTTTCACACATATTTCTCAAAAAAAAAAAAGGAACTATTTCTTTTCTTGGCTTAACATACTGTAGGTCTTTCAAGGATAGGGTTTTTTTCACCTATACCAGGGATTCTCAAACTTTTTTTTTGTGCGACACCCTTCGGAATAAGAATAGAAAGTTGGGTCACCATTGTTGGAAATTTAGTTTGTCAATTTTTTAAAAATTAAATCAAAGTGGAGTATATAGCAGAAACATGTTAAGCACAAATAAATACTGACCCCATTGTTGAATTTGTTTATATATTAAAAGATATAAGCAACAAACAACAGAATAGGATATTTTAATACAGTTTCAAAAATAGCCATGGAATTCAATAGAGTATTACGCTGGAGGACTACAATGGAAATCTCTGAAGAAAGTTTTGTTTTATTAATGTGAGACTTACGATTGATGCTTAGACCACAAATGTTTGATTGATATCAAGCCTAACAGATGTGGACTTGAGTATAAAAATAGCTATGGAATTCAGTATTTTACACTAGAGAACTACACTGGAAATCTCTGAGGAGAGTTTTGTTTTATTAATGTGAGAGTTACGATTGATGCTTAAAGCACAAATGTTTGATTGATATCAAGCCTAACAGCTGTGGACTTGAGTATAAAAATAGCTATGGAATTCAGTAGAGTTTTACACTAGAGGACCACAATGGAAATCTCTGAAGACAGTTTTGTTTTATTAATATGAGACTTACGATTGATGCTTAGACCACAAATGTTTGATTGATATCAAGCCTAACAGATGTGGACTTGAGTATAAAAATAGCTATGGAATTCAGTATTTTACACTAGAGGACTACACTAGAAATCTCTGAGGAGAGTTTTGTTTTATTAATGTGATACTTACAATTGATGTTTAGAGCACAAATGTTTGATTGATATCAAGCCTAACAGTTGTGGACTTGAGTTTAAAAATAGCTATGGAATTCAGTAGAGTTTTACACTAGAGGACTACAATGGAAATCTCTGAAGACAATTTTGTTGTATTAATGGGAGACTTACGATTGATGCTTAGAGCACAAATGTTTGATTGATATCAAGCCTAACAGCTGTGGGCTTCAGTGTAGCTAATTCATCCTCAGGAACGAGTGCAGAGATTTGTTTCACAATCTGTCGGAAGGGAGAGTAATTAATTCGACTTAATATTTATTTTAAGTAGGACCTACTGATATTTTTTTTTTGGTTATCCCAAAAAAAAAATCTCGCGGCACTCCGGGTGGAAATTGTTGACCTAAAGGGTACCCCATTGAAAGCAACCAACAGTTCTAAACATTTTAATTGTCAAGTGCATTGCTTTGGGAGAACAACAACATACTGCAAATCTCTAAGAATGAATTCCCTTGAACAAAATATTTGTGCGATGGTTACATTTATTCAGGCACATTTATTATTATTTTTTTTACAAATGCCCATAAGATTGGCTATGATGCCATTAGTTCTCAAATAAAGGGCGAGACTGCTTGCCATTCATTTAAGGGGGCACTCTATAGGTGGGGAACTGCGTAAAATGTCAAACTTTGCAGACTTTGCGAAATTGTTGGAATGCGTTTAAATTTAAGTATCTGTTACTGCAACCCCCAGACTGATGGGCCTTTTTCGAGCCATGGTATCGAAATTCATGATAGCATACAGAGTACAAGGAAAAACTTTCTTTGCCAAACAGAACAGTGGACGAAAGGAAGAGCCGAGTGAAAGAGACGGACGAGGTATTGAAGCGGATTGTGACATGAAGAAAGAAAACAACTGCAACCAAAATGACCGAAGAGCTCAATCTGCATCTGCATGTTTCAATATCAACCAATAGAGGTAGAAAGGAACTTCACAAACAAAGCATTTATGAAAGAGTGGCTATTCCCAAGCCCCTTGCAATAGATGCCAATACAAAATATCGTCCACAATGGTGCCAAGAGCGCAAATCCTGGTCGATTAATATGTCGAAAAACGACATTTAGTCCGACGATTCATTGTTTACATTGTTCCTCGCAACAGGACGTGCGTGTGTTTGGAGAACCCCTACACAAGCGTAAGATTCTGGCTGTCTCATCTCAACAGACAATCATGGAGGTAGATCTGTCATGGTATAGTATGGAATCTCATGGTTTTCTCCAGTATTCTTCGTATATACGTGGTTTTCTTCGTATATACATATATAGTCATATGTATATACATACATACATACATACATATATAATATATATATATATATATATATATATATATATATATATGTGTGTGTGTGTGTGTGTGTATATATATATATATATATATATATATATATATATATATATATATATATATATATATATATATATATATATATATATATATATATATATAAACTAAACATGTTTTAGATTTTGAATTTAAGTTTTTTAGGAAAGAAATAAAATTGGTTAAGTATTTTTCATCAGTATAATGATATTCATATAAATACTTTAAATTTATGGGTAAAATTTTTATGAATACTTCTCCTATACCCGAAAGTGAAAAAATCAGTCAAAACTGAGCTATACGGCTTTATAAAGATATATTGGTTCAACACAGAAAAAAAAATTAAATTATTCAAGTATTTTTCATAAGTAAAATTATCTATGTTTAAAGAATCTTTCATTGAAACAAAATGTGCAAATAAAACACTAAAATTTGAGAGCTATGTAGAGTGAGTTCTTAAAAGTTCACAGGTTTCATCTTAATATCATATATTTCTCATATCCATCGTATCACATCGTTTACTGCAGAGCATATCTTAAGATTTATCACACGTCTGAAATTGAAAAGAAAGCTAGCTTTTAATCTTCAAAGGTTGGTGTCCGTCATTTAATATATTCAATTACAGCCTGTATATTTTTTATTACAGAAAGAATATAAGAAACATTCTTACTCAAGCATTACTTTTCCTACTTTTTAGAGTGGAAATGTAGGATATAAATTAAGAAGGAATTTCCATCTCTAGTGTATAACATCTTTTAAGTGATAATCAAATTTATAGGATTTAGATAGACCTACCTTACGTTTTACGAATACACCCCAGATTTAAGGATATACATGTTAACTATCCCTTCTGAATATCGAACATTCGAATACCCTAATGTCCGAAATTGTTTGAGCCTCCATATCGTCATAATTAGAAATTCAACACCTGATATAACTCATTATCGAATGATGAATGTTATGTCATATTTTTCCCTGCTAAGCATTTATGTGATACTGGATGTCATTTGTAGCATATAAATTAAGACTCAGAATTGATAGTGACGCCAAAAAAACCGCTAAATGTCCCCATTAGCGGTTGAGGCGGCCTTTCTTATCTTTTTGATGGTTCAGAATACAGAAACTTCATTTCAAGCACAAATTTGTTAAAATATGGTAGAAATAACGTATGTGCACAAGTTTATCTGTAGAAGTCTATATGTACGAGGTACTATATATGAGCCCTAAATAGATTGTGTGGCCCTCCTCAAGATGTCTTATTACGTATATAAATAAATGTTCGAAAATCTGAAAACCCCCAAACCTGAAGCACATTTGGTCACAAACGTTTTTAATAAGGGATATTCAACCTTTTTTTAACTAGCACTAAAAATTTTAGGAATTGTACAACTTTACAAGTAGATTTTAACTGAAAGCAACTCACATTCTGTCCTAAAATGAACTGTAACTTTTTACAATTATAAATGGTCTAATTTATAAAAAAACTTAATAAAAATCGATTTTCTGCGAGACTAAAAAAATCTTATGAACCCTAAATAGATTGGGTTTTAAAATTTGATTTCCATCCTCAAGATATCTTATTACATATAAATAAATGTTCAAAAATCTGAAAACCCCCAGACCTGAAATACATTTGGTTACAAACGTTTTTAATAAGGGATACTCAACCTTTATTTTACTAGCACTAAAAATTTTATGAATTGCATAACTTTACAACTAGAGTTTAATTAAAAGCAACTCACTTCCTGTCCTCAAACAAAATGTGACTTTTTACAACTATAAATAGTCTAATTTAAAAAAATTCTTAATAGGTTTTCTACGAGACTTCCAAAATCATATGAGCCCAAATTAGATTGGGTTTTAAAATTTGATTTCTATCCTCAAGATATCTTATTACATATAAATAAATGTTCGAAAATTTAAAAAAAACCCAAACCTGAAACACATGTGGTCACAAATGTTTTTAATAAGGGTTACTCAACCTGTATTTTGCGGACACTAAACATTTTATGAATTGTATAATTTTACAAATAGAGTTTAATTGAAAGCAATTCACTTCCTGTCCTCAAATAAAATGAGTCTTTTACAATTATAAATGGTCTAATTTTAAAAAAATCTAATTGTAAAAATCGGATTTCTGCGAGACTTCAAAGATCACATGAGCCCTCAATAGATTGGGTTTTAAAATTTGATTTCCATCCACAAGATAACTTATTACATATAAATAAATGTTCGAAAATTTTAAAAACCTCAAACCTGAAACTCACGTGGTTAGAAATGTTTTTAATAAGGCATACCTAACCTGTATTTTGCGGGCAACAAAAATTTTATGAATTGCATAGTTTTACAAGTACAGTTTAATTGAACGCAACTCACTTCCTGTCCTCAAATAAACTGCGATTTTTTACAATTCTGTTTTTGCAGTGAAAAGAGTGTCAAGTCCAACATGGTAGTTTTGAGAAAAACGGGATTGAACAAAAACACCGGCTTTTGTAAAGTCAGTTTTTTTTAAGTTTAATTTTTAATTATTTTTTAAAGTAAATTTTTCTAATCTTATTTTTGCTGAGTAAATAGTGTTAAGTCCTTGATTGGGGCATAACTCCTTTATCACGAACATGTTTGTGTTTTGTTTCACATATCCCAAGTTTTCCCTGATGAATAAAAATATTTAGGAGTGGAATTGGACTTAGCTTTCTGTACCCTGCAGTAGCCCTTGATTTTTCAAACATACCTGGTTTGATAACTCATTTTAGCCCATTTTGGACCCTTTGCACTGCAAACACAGAATTATAAATGGTCAAATTTAAAAAAAAAAAAAAACTTAATAAAAATCAGTATTTTGCAAGACTTCAAAAATTCTAGCCATGAACAAACATAAATACTGCAAATTCAGAAACAAACAAAAAGTTAAAAGCAGCGTTTGTGGATCTCCATCTAGGAAAAGTAATCCATTTGAAATGTCAACACAATAATCTTCGACAGCGAGAATGACAAACTGTAAGGAATCAATTTACTTACAACCACAAGCTGAGATTCTTAGTCCAGAACTGTGAAAACACCTGCTCGTAACACGAATTTGCGAAACGGCAGGCGAAATTTAGAGCCATCTTTTTAAAAGAGACCGCAGTACCTAAGCTTGTCTTACCGAATAACCGCACTTCCCGCTGCCTCATCACCAAAACCCTCTTTACATACTAACTATCTGAGGAGGGAAAAAAACACACACACACACTCACAAAACGAAACAAATTGCCGCTCATGATATCATCACTATTCTGGTGAAAAATGGACGCAAGGTAAGTAAAAAATGAATAAATAAATAAATGAATAAATGGAGTACCTGAGTAAGAATGCGGCTCGTCAAGCTTCGGGGGCTTATACGCTTATTCTTATTTATTTACCTGCAATTTGAATTGTGTAAGGACACCTTTTACGATCATTTGCCCCGAACCCCGCAATAAATAAACAGTATCTCGCCCCAGCTGATGATGTGGATGATTATATCAATTCGGAGCAACTTCAGGTTTTTTTCTGTTCTTTATCTATCTCATACCGAGAGAGCCCGGGTTATTTAAATCAACGGTGAGAGAATAAGCATTCTTTCGGCTACATTTTTTCTCTGTTTCTATGAACAACCGGTTGGATCACAGAAGTCAGTAGTTAGAAATCAAAGTGGGTAGAAAACTTGTTAATCATACTAAAAGAAAGAAGAAAAAAGAAGTGAACTTTCAGGATTTTTCCATTCGCATTGGCGTATATAAACGGTGTATTTTTATATATATTTATTTCTGCGAAAGTGTATGAATCAAAATGTCGGAAATACAAATGAAGAAAGTTTCAAAAACGTATAAATTTTCTCGCGGGTCTTTCGGATAATCCCCCCTTCGTAAGATATCATGACCTGTTCGCTTGTACTTTGCGGGAAAAGTACACGTTACGCCTATTTGTTTATACGAGAGAGGGGAATTTTTTTTTCCTTAGGAAGGTAACAAATACAGAGACATTAATTATATACCTGTGTGTGCGTGTGTGAATGCCTGCACGCATGCTTGTTGGATAGGGAGATAAGTCAACGTTGCAATATCGAAGTGTGTGAGAAAATGTATTGCGAAGGTTTCCTGATCATATGACAACCACATAGCACTCTCTCTCTGAACTCTCTGAATATACTCGTATATATATATATATATATATATATATATATATATATATA
>OU015498.1:65501754-65650872 GCA_907164885.2 Dolomedes plantarius | reverse complement strand
TCTCCCTCTGCACTATTCGTAGATACGATAACAGCAACCGTATGAGAAAGAATACATGGCTTATATTTCAGACCTCATAAAATATAATTCTTTAACCTTTCAAAAATGAAATCAATGTTCATGAAAATTCTAGACTTTTCATTATGCGGTAATATTTTACAGTTCTCTTTCTTTTAATTAAATTTAACCAATTAAATGCATAAGTGTACAGGATAAAGGAAAAATTATATGAAAGAATTTTATCAAGAGAACAATTTCTGCCCCATCCATTGTAGCTAGCTTTTAGTTTTCCCACAATACGAAATGCATGTAATTTCATAATTTCTAGAAATTCAAAATGCTTAAATTTAAAACTATTGTCAAACATTAGTTTTATATTCTTATTTATATATGCAGAATTCTTTACTTTGTTTTTGAGAATCTCTTCTTTCTTAAAAATGCTTACGGGCCCATGATATTTATTTATTTATTTATTTATTTATTTATTGAATAGCCACATAAGCGTGCAAAAAATGTCCAGTGATAAAGTTCTCCATTTGGTAAATAATGTGTAATTTAATATGACCACGTTTAATGCATTGATTGCGTAACAATTTTAAGATGAATCTTGTTTTATCATTGTATTTAGGCCAATTGTTTGACCATAAGTAAATATAAACTCTGCGGATATCTGTTAACATAATTTTAATAAAATTAACAAGCTTAGTTTCTATATTTATATCCAATAAGTTAAGCATTTATTATAAAAGTAAATTGATCAAAAAAATATGATATCAAGGCTTATGAAAATAAGACATCCTAAAGTATGTAAGATATGTATGTTATATTCATGTTACTGAGTTTTACAAAGTCTGTCATTTAAATCTTAAGATTGTCTAAACTCAACAAAGAATTCTGAATACGATGACATCATGTGTTATCAGTTTATTGTTCCTACTATAAGCAATAACTGAAGTCAACGCTTTATGTTAAAACCATAATCCCTGTCTAACCTTGAGTGAAGACTTTTATCTGGGGAATCAAGTGTTGTCGGACCAAAAGACGAATACTAAAACAAGAAACATCAACCTGTCACAGTGAGATGACAAACGTAGTTCCTTTTGTCTGTGTATGATGGACAAATGTAGCATGTAACTAGTTTGTGTTGTTCATCAAGAAAAACTTGTGACTTGACTAAATTTGGGTCGAGCATGAAAAGTCAAACAAAATTTTTGATTCATGAACCTCACTTTTTGTATAACTTTTGTGCTCAATGTATATAACCCCGAGAAGCTCAAATTTTTTTCCAGTTTCAATGGAAATTGGAGGAAAGGAAACATACTTTAGATTTTTAAGGTGCAGAGAGGGGCTTAACAATCCCCCATAAAATAATTTTATTCAAGAATCGAAAGTATTTTTCTTTAGGGATACCAATGAAATTTAAATTAATCGATTATAGTATTTATAAATAATTTTTAATATAAAATTGAGTGTAAATTTCTAGGAATTTTCTCATGGTATAGGCATTTTTGAAGAGAGTTGAAACAACCCGGAATCAGGGAAATCTAAGCTGGGAGAGAGATTCACAAAAAACTTCCATTGAAGAAACAGGTAATATTTGAAACGTAAAAGCTGTTAAACAGATTTTAAGACATCGGTGTCGTTACTTACTCTATCAGATGATATCGAATTTTAGCTAATGTTTAAAAAAATCTAAGCCTCTAACATGAGAATAACCAGACTATTCAGTATGTGGCTATATTAGGTAGCTATTCAATACTTAAATAAATATCATGGATTCTTTTATGAAGTATTTTTATGAAAGATGATATTCTCAAAAACAAAGTAAAGAATTCTGCATTTATAAGAATGTAATAATAAAAGAAGTTATGCAAAAAAGTAACCAAACTTAAACCATTTATTTTAACTATAATGAGGGAAAACACATACAAAAATTTCATGTATTTCTCTGAAGAAAAAATTAAATACTTTTTTATAAAAAAGAACTTATTCGGTATATCTTAACACATTGTTGAACGGCAATTTTATTTAAATATATATGAAAATCCTAGGCAAATACTGAAATTCTGGAATTAAGTATAGTATTTTTATTTTCTGAAATCTGTTTTCTTTATAAGGGAGCCTGAGATTGCCAGTTTAAATGATAAAATGTTAGGATTTGCCTGAAAGTCATTAAGGTCATAGTAAAGGTATTTTTAAAGGAAAGCAATTTTCAGTTGATTAAAAAGTTCTGCAATATAACTTTCCTTTATCCTAAATTGTCTTCAACATTTGCGTGTAAAACCACGAATTTACCCGGTACTGGCCAACAATGTGTTAAAACACCCAATTTGATATAATAATAGTATTGTGTTTCATATAAAATTTCCATTCACTTAACAGAAATGATTTTCTGTATTCAGAATACCAGTCATTTTCTCAAACAACAGCGCGCAAATATACGTGTAAGAAATTCAATAGCGTATTCACACACGTTAAGGGGACTCTACTTTTAAATCTTTAAAACATTCGATTTTTTGTAAAAAATATATATTAAAGACTGATCATTTCTGAACAAAATAAAGCAAACCACATGAAAATATTCCGCTTAGTTCTAGAGATATTGATTTTCTAAATATTTAATTACTGATCAAGTTTATGGTAAGAAAAATTTTAAACTCATTTTTCTCAAAATGTAATGTTGCATCATTCCTCAACTGATATCTCAAAAACTATGAAACAGAATTCCATGAAATTTTTTATCACTGCATAATCATGTTATTTTATTGCGTCTGAACTAGAATTATTGCAATCACTGCATATTTTGTTATTTTTTCAGGGGTAAATTAATGCAAAAATTTAAGGAAATTTTAAGTATATTTTGAGCAGTTTTTTAAAACACTGAAAAAATATATTAATGTTGAATGTTTTATGTTCAATTGTATTTTGAATTACTAATTTTAAATATAAAACAGGAATTACACATTTAAGTGTAAAATTAATTTCATAGTTCTGCGCGCAAGCCAGTATACAATAAAAATACTTAAAAAACAAGGTATATATAAAGCATTAAAAAAAATTATTTAAAATTATTTTTAGAGTTGAAAATTTGTTTATTAAAATAAATATATCAATTTATCATATACATAAAATTGGGAATAAATTGAAATAGTTACAAAGAGTCAAAAAGTATGAAAATATGCCTTATTTCCTCGACTTAAGGGTCATGAGTCCCCTTAAGTATAAAATAGCAGCAGATCAAAACCGACTGTTAAGGCCAACCTCTGGTGTTTAAATTATGATTCATCCGAGACCTATAAGAAAGTACACCAATCTGTCATCGAATAATAATTCACGGAAAGGCATTCATATCTGTCACAAGGGAAGTACAAGGACTCTAATACGAGAATGAAATCAGATGTCACGCCAGTGCCACTTTCGTTTCGATCCCTCAGAAACTATGGACCATATCAAGGAAGTAACCTGAATTTCTAATGTCTGCCTCACTCACGCGAGGCAAATATCATTTTTAATTGCGTTCAAAAACCTTACATTTAGACGTTTCTTGTCCATCATACCATTATTCAGACTCGCCAAGCATAGTAAAATTTCCGTTTCCATACAGATTACAAAGTAGGAAAAAAAAATCCTTGCACTGTTTAAAAGGAAATTTATGTGACAGCTGTGATTTCTATAATATTAATAAAAAGAGAGATCTCTGACATATTCTCCATTATATTTAACTACACTTATTTATTTACTGAAGGCAAATCTGATAAGGTGGAGTCGTACAGGCTCGCATGCAAACGTCATTTTTTCCCATAAACTGCTGCGTTCATGCAATCCCTGTTTTCGTTGTTACCGTGTTAAAACCTCATCACAGGATATGGAAACACAGATTAATATGGAGGACGAAATTTTCAGAAATTTTGTGACAGTATATGTCTCGAACGCAGAGGGTCATATTCGCCATATGCAATCGAACATAAAATGTTAAAGAAGGGGGGGGAGAGGAAGAGTGTGACGTAAAAGGTTATTAGTAATTTTTTGCGTGACATGGATTGGAGGCCAGAGATTGACTTTTCAAATGTACGTGACGCAAACTTCTAGATTTCAGACGAGGTCATTTACTGCAATTTTTATTTTTGACCTCGCCTGGGGCTTAACTCTACTTAAAGTAGTCAGAAATGGACGCATGTAAAGTCCTTAAAATTTCAAGACTCAAGTCTTTCTTTACTACACCTGCAAATGTGTCCTTTGTCATTTCAATATACAATTTTCAATTTACTGCAACTTTTATTTTTGACATTTCCTGGGGCTTAACTGTACTTCAAGTATTCAGAAATGGACTATGTAAAGTCCTCAAATTTTCCAGACTCAAGTCTTTCTTTACTACACCTGCAAATGTTTCCTTTGTAATTTCAATATACAATTTTCAATTTAATACAACTTTTATTTTTAACCTCGCCTGGGGCTTAACTCTTCCTAAAGTACTAAGAAATAACTTTTCTTAAAGTACTCTTTCTTAAAGTACTGAGAAGTCCTTAAAATTTCAAGGCTCGAATCTTTCTTTACTACACCTGCAAATGTGTCCTTTGTCATTTTCAATATACAATTTTCAATTCACTGCAACTTTTATTTTTAACCTCTCCTGGGGGTTAACTCTACTTAAAGTGCTCAGAAACAGATGCATGTAAAGTCTTTAAAATTTCAAGACAAGTCTTTCTTTACAACACCTGCAAATGTGTCCTTTGTCATTTTCAATTTACTGCAACTTATATTTTGGACCTCGCCTGAGGCTTAACTCTACTTAAAGTACTCAGAAATGGACGCATGTAAAATCCTTAAAATTTCAAGACTCAAGTCGTTCTTTACAACACCTGAAAATGTGTCCTTTGTCATTTCAATATACAATCTTCAATTTAATGCAACTTTTATTTTTGACCTCGCCTGGTGCTTAACTCTTCTTAAAGTACTCAGAAATAGACGCATGTAAAGTCCTCATAATTTCAAGACTCAAGTCTTTCTTTACTACACCTGCAAATGTTTCCTTCGTCATCTCAATATACAATTTTCAATTTACTACAACTTTTATTTTTGATCTTGCCGGGGGCTCAACTCTTCTTAAAGTACTAAGAAAGTCCTAAAAATTTTAAGACTCGAGTATTTCTTTACAACACCTGCAAATGTGTCCTTTGTCATTTCAGTATACAATTTTCAATTTACTGCAACTTTTATTTTTGACCTCGCCTTGGGCTTAAATATACTTAAAGTAGTCAGGATTGGACGCATGTAAAGTCCTTAAAATTTCAAGACTCGAGTCTTTCTTTACTACACCTGTAACTATTTCCTTTGTCATTTCAGTATACGTATTTTCAATTTACTACAACTTTTATTTTTGGCCTTGCCTGGGGCTTAACTCTGCTTAAAGTACTCAAAAATGGACGCATTCAAAATCCTCAAAATTTCAAGACTCAAGTCTCTTTTTACTACACCTGCAAATGTTTCCTTTGTCATTTCAATATACAATTTTCAATTTACTACAACTTTTAGACCTCACCAGGGGAATTAACTCTACTTAAAGTAGTCAGGATTGGACTACTTTAGAATTTTGGATAGAAGTCCTTAAAATTTCAAGACTCAAGTATTCTTTTACAAGAGCTGCAAATATTTCCTTTGTCATTTCAATATAATCCATTACTATTACCTCTAGTAGAATACGTGGGAAATCAATGTGGTGATTGGGATGTTATAAGAAATCAGGTTTCAAAAAAGGTTTGAGGTCAAAGAAATTTTTGATCAAACGCAAATAGCTACGATATTATTTATCTGGTTTTCCTTAATACTCGTATCTACTCTAATTTTTCATCATACTCATATAAGGTAAAAAAGACAATTTTCTGCCTCAGAAGCTAGTGAAGGTTATGAAGACGAATTCGAAACCAAAGCGATATGTTTTATATGAAGCATGATGTAAGGCAACATACCAAGAGAGAAAGAGGGGTATTGAAAGAAAATAATAAGTCATGCTCACGTAAGTCATTGACATCTACAGGGGTTTTTTAATATACCTGTATATTAATTCACTTATTAAGTGTACAACACATTGCATTACGAGATTATTTTCAATATAGTTATGATTGAAAAATGCAGTATGCTTATTATATGAAATAACTTCAAAGTTAGATAGAAGCCCTTACTGATATGCAGATTAACATATATACTTATTAAGCACCTTAAGATGTATCGATTATCCTTTAATATTCATCAATTACATTTTACATCCGCATTACTCCTTTTATTACATATTAATGGGTCTAGTACATGGTTTTAATGTCAATACATTCCCATATTTTCTTTAGCAAAACTTGTTATTAGATCACACTCTAAGCATGAAACGTGAAATGAATTTCATTTTTTTTACCGCTGCATAGAGAATATTTAGGCACACTAATAATTAATTTGTTATTTTTATACAACTCCGATATGCTATCAGAAACATAAGTCTTTAGGCACATTAAGTGATAACAAAAACGAAAATAATTTGTTTCCATTAAATGCCTCACTTGGATTAATATGCATGTTCTGGTACGTGTTAAAGTTACGGATGAGTTTAATTTTTATTCATAAAACAAAAACAAGTCGTGCCTTGGAGTTATTATAAGTGTAAAAACTTGAACCTGATAAAATCAAAATTCTCTAATCCGTGAAGCTTCTGAATTTTTTTCTGTAGCGTTACAGGATTATTATGCTTGTACAAAATGCACGTAAATTCAATTTAAAAACGTTATTATTTTGTCGTGTCCAAAATTTACAATCATTAAAAGGCGGACAGTCTGTCATCTTCCAGATGATCCTAGTTTATGAAATATTTGTCTGGGATACACTCATACTCAAGAATAGAATACGAATGCGGTTAAAATATAGTTTCACCTTTTTTAAAAAGACCATTTGTGAGGAAATTAGCATAAGAACAAAATGTACTAAGCCTCAATTATCTTTCTCAGCATGCACTTCTACTGGCACTTAAAGCTGTATATATGGTCATCATAATTTTGGTCTTAAAATAACTTATATTCTTATATTCCCCCTTTGTTTATTCCCAACGATATCATTTACTTACAAGATTACAGAAACATCTTAGAATTCGGTTTGCTCGCTTCTATATGGTGACTCATAATAAAGATGCAAAGATATTTATTTTCTACATTTTGTGTTTGTATAGACATCATGACAATATTATTTTAGTTTATCTTATTTACTATCTTCTAGGGGGTGTGGTGGCCGGTTGGAAAAGGCCGCTATCCAGTGATCTGACGCTTGCGGGTTCGATGCCGGTCGCTGACAAATCCACCTCCGTGGACACTAATGGCGGCTGGTGCATGTAAAATCTGTCCTGGCTTCAATGTCCTCCAGGTTCTCAAATTTACCTTTGGAGGTGCGGGGTCAAGTGTTCAGATCTCATCACTTGACTCGGATCAAAATTACGGACCGACCCATAGGGGGGTAATGCTAGTCCTCCCTATACGGTGCTCCCAGAAAAGTGGCAAGCAAAAGTGTGGTGTCATATTACGGCAAGAATAGTGTCCAAGAATACCGTCTGCCACATTGGAGAAAAAAAAATTCTATCTTATTATCTTATATTCCTACTAGCTGAATACCCGTGCTTCGCTATGGAGTACATTCAAATTAAATACGACGGTCAATGTATGCAATTAATGCAAAAAAAAAAAAAAAAAAAAAAAAAAAAATATATATATATATATATATATAATAAAATATCGTAACAGATATTTTTATCGACAAAATAATGATGTATAAGAAAATATTCAAATTAAATACAATGGTCAATGTATGCAATTAATTTGCATGTTTAATATCCATAAAACATACTAATTTGAATTAAATTCTTAAAAAACTTCCATCTCAATTAGTCTAGTGGTTAAATTTTATCTTTTACTGTATTTTAATATTTCTTTCGTCTATTTATTTCGTTGTTATGCACGTGACGCAAAATTAATTTAAAGTATCACAAAAAGAAAAAAACCACGTGTTCAGCATTTAATAAATTAAATTAAAAGAATTAATCTATAAAAATTCACCAAAAATCAGAAAATGGTGGTAAAGATTCGAAAAAGATTTCATTTTAAAGGAATTTTTATGATCTTTCTCGTGATATAAATTTTATAACCCTCAAATTTTTATTTTAAATACAAATTTTAAAAAAAGTTACAAAAACAGCTTAAAAATTTAATTTTAAAAAATCTAAGAAGAATTTTTCAAAAATCTTTCTTTGTGCACCCCTACACTTTAAGAAGAATAGCCATGCAAAATTTCAGCCCTTTAGGTCCAGCGGTTTGGTATGTGCGTTATCAGTCAGTCAGTCAGTCACGGTACTGTTTTATATATATGTAGATTGTGAATAATGCCATTTTAAATTCAAAATAAAATCCTCAGTTACAAATTTGAATAAAATATGATATTTGTATGACTTTTCCCAATTTTCTACTAAAATTAATATTATAGCAAAAACAGTCAAGCTTTAGGATTATTTTAACCTCCACTGAAAATTTTGTGAAAGCAGACCGTTCCTGTGAAAAATTAACCTTAGAAAATTTTAATTTTATTTATGAATAAATTGTAAGTTCCGTTCTTCTTGCAAATATATTAGTTGGAGCTAAACATAGACCATTCATTGCAAAGAATATAGAATGCAAAAAAAGCATACTTAATTAATGTAAATAAATCTTGTAACCATTAACAAGTTGATAAACTGTAATTCAATAGTTATCTCGTTTACAATATTGCAATTTATTTGGAAGGTAGATTGGGGTGCTCAGTAGATCTACCTCCTCGTGGTGCACCCTGGTAACACATTTTTGTGGCTAAGAGATCTACGGTTTTAGGCATTTGCCCTTCCTTTCCCGAAGCGTTGGAGAGAAAAATTATTTGGTGTCTCTAAATGCCCCAGACGTAAAATGGTGACTGAGTTTAAACTAGCCACTGGCCATGACTGTCTCCTGGAACATTTACACCGCTTCAACATTGTTTCTAGTCCTTTCTGCAGACCCTGTGACTTGGGACGGGTCATGAACTGTGAAAATTGTTTCATTGCCCTGCATTGACAAAACGTTTTCTTGTGGACAGTCACTTGAAGGCCACGAGACTTCTGTATTCATGGACTATTTGCTGCAGCTTTTTACGTATTTTGGTGTTTCTTGTGTTGTGGTCTTTTTTCTGGCTGTAGTTGTCTTTTAATCTGTGCCCTTCCTGAAGCCTTGGAGAGAAAAATTATTTGGTGTCTCTAAATGTCCCAGACATAAATTGGTGGCTGAGTTTAGACTAGCCACTGGCCATGACTGTCTCCTGGAACATTTACACCGCTTCAACATTGTTTCTAGTCCTTTCTGCCAGACCCTGTGACTTGGGACAACTCATGAACTGTGAAAATTGTTTCATTGCCCTGAATTGACAAAACGTTTTCTTGTGGAGAGTCACTGCAAGGCCGCGGGACTTCTGGATTCATAGACAATTTGCCGCAGCTTTTTACGTATTTTTGTGTTTCTTGTGTTGTACTTTTTTCTGACTGTAGCTCTCTTTTAATCTGTGCCATTGAAAATTTTAAAAAAATTCGCAGGTAGAAGAAATATTATTTTTTACTAACGGGAGAAATCTGAACTTGAATAGTTACTTAAAATCAGTACAAGTTAAAATACCTAAGCTTCATCTATATAAAGTTACATTAAGAAATACATATATTCAGTTCCAGTTCCCTCTAACCATACTATGTATTCAACAGCGTGTGAACCAAAATTTTATAAAGAATTTTTTAATTTACTTGTAGATAAGTAAAATTTCCATATATCTTCGAAAAAGTGTTTAATTAAAAGTATTATCGCTCAGTTTATAAAATCAGATTAGCACGCTAACGAAGTTTTTTTTCACCCCAGATGAGACTTTTTATTTGCAAATCTTAGTCTCGTTATGTGGTGAAAATTTTTTAGACAAAACTAATCTCATAATCCTCTTTAAAAATCATATGAAAGTAAGTAACTCCAAGTTTCCTTGTATAATGAAACACTTTAATCTGTGGACATTCGTCAGTTTAATAATGAACGGAACATGATAAAGAGCACAAAAAAAAGAGAGAGTCGGGAGAAAAGCTTATGAGAAATTTTTCTCATAAATTTTTGTTAGTTTCAGTATGCATAGTGTTTACTCGTATGAAAACTAAAATCTGGGAAACACACTTTGGAAATTGTTTAGCAATATTTGTGTTTTCATTTGCTATGCATTTTAAGGACCAATGAGAAATTTTGGGGGCATTTCAAATGCAGGGAATTATCTGTTTAAGCCAGACCTGCACAAAATACGGCCAGCGGGTCATATGAGGCCCGCCAGCACTCACTGTGGGGCCCGCGAAGCCTTTTGGGAAGATGCATAGCATTATAAATCTAAAAAATTACGATATATATATTTAGAAGGAGGCCCGGTGGCGTAGTGGTTAAAAACGTCAAGCTGCCACACCACAGGTCCAGGGTGTGACCCTGCGACTGGGAAAGGTCGACTCATGCCTTTCATCCCTTGAGTGGGTCGATAAAATGAGGACCAAGCATGCTTGGGAATTAACTCTGGGGGTCCCGCGTCAGGTTGACCACCTGACCGAGACATATTCTCTATGGCACCCCAAGCCCCTTTTTCATGAAAGCGGAGATGGGCACTGCAAGCCTTGGTCCACAGTGCTGAAAAGCAATTCGGACTGTTGTGCATGAGTTAGTTTATATATCAGAATTGTAATACTACGAAAGGAATATATAAGCAATGAATATTAACATTTATTTAATTTAAAAAATAATTAGTAATTTAGATTTTGTTATATAAAATGTTTTTTGCTTTCTCATCTATCCTATATTCTTGTGGCCCTCAGTAGCTTTTCATAGAGTAATATGGCCCTCATCACATTTTGGGTTGAGCGGACCTTGTTTAGACATAAATGGTGTAAAATAGAAAGATTTATTGGTGTTAAGAAGTATTTCAGCTGGATTTTACCCACTTTAAAAATCTCTCCTTAGTAAGATAAAGATAAAAATAACAAAAATAATTTTAATGGTAGTTCCACAGAATTTTGACCATTATGGATATCTGCTTCATCGTGCCTATCTTGAAAGAAAATAAATTTGCAAACTATTATCTTATTTCAGTTGGAGTTAAAACAGCAGTAAGCTTAATTGTAATCGTGGATGCATAAAACATTTTAGGCATCCACTATTACCTTTCTTAACATTTCTTAAGCACATTTTTAACGTAGGATTACGTTCATCCTTAACAGTCCTCGGGGAAGCAAAATTTCAGATGTCCTGCGTTGCGAGTTATAATTTTGGCGGTACGCCAAGCCCAGTCTGTATCGCTTGGGCAAGCAGTAACCAGTTAAACAGAAAAGTATCAAAATGCGTCAAAATGTTGACATGCATATATATATATATATATATATATACATTACACATACATACATATACATACAAAAGAGGTACGCAACGACAAGTAATCCTACGTTAATAACCCGCGGTAGTTTCGTTAAAAGAGACTACCTGATTTTTTTTTCTTGTAAAAAGGTAGGATATTTTTTCTTTCCTTTTCGACTTACTACATTCAAACTTTTTATGGTTGAAAATAGAGGACATTATTGTTGCATTGTCTATCCCTGTCTTCATTTTACTACTCTGGCATATAATTACATAGTGGTTCTAGTTTAAGTCTAAACAAAATTTCACCTTGAGCTGGTCTACAGAAACCATATTCAGCAGTTAGTCATTAAATAGTGCCTTGAAAATTACTTTCCATTGTATTATTGTTTGCTGTTTCAAAACACAGTTCTCCTATACTGTTGTTTTCACTAACTTATCTCTAGAAATAATTAATGCAGTTATATTTTTTCCCCATTTTGATACGATATGAATCAAACCTTGGCAGTAAAAAAATAAGCAGTGGACCTTTCCAACATTATCTCCCGCTAGTGGAAGTCGGACAGACATGAAATTCAGACGCTTAGCAATAATCTGTTGGATATCTCAAGAAGTGAAACGTTAAGGAACTAAAATATTTAATTGTATTTTATTATATGCAATTATGGGATAACGAATGAATTAATGATAAGAAGTTTTAAAGTCATTCTTAGTTTGATTTCCAACTGAATTATTTTACAGCTGGGGAAAACGTGGGCGAACCCTTATCGTTTGTGTTTCCTTCCAGACAAACAGTCGACCATGACGTCTGGGAAACCGGACATTATTTTAAAATAGTTTCTAAACCAATCTGCAAGTACTGGATTTGAAATTAAATTCAGCATGAAAATTTTTAATGGAATGTACCAAAGATTTAGTATGCAAAATAACATTAAAATTCAATTTTAAACCAACGTTCTGGTTAAGATTCAAAAAGTGCTTTGACTTAATATCGTGTATTATCTGACATCTCTGAGCTGAATAAATTGGCTTGAGCATTATTGGTGGTAGTTAATGACATAATCACATCTTTGGGAACACTAATGCAAATGTGATTGCATTTCGGTTTGTGATTTATTCCAATATCGTTGTACGAATATTGTTCGAAATGCATTACAGGGTTCACATATAAATTTTTAAGTTAAATCATTAATTATGAGCCGACCTAGTGCGGGACGAACGGAATCATTTACAATGCAAAATCAAAATGAATGCTCTGACAAGAATTTACAATAAACACTTATAATCACAAATACAATGCTAAGAGAATATTAAATATAGACTTGATAGAGTCAGCATAGTAATAAAACTGGAAGAAAAATTCAAATTGACGTCTAAAACTACTATGTTTTATTAGAACATAAGAACTTTTATTGACATAGGAATTAGTTGCAGACTATTCTGTTTAAGAGTATTTATATACTGATATGACGAAGCGCTACAACTATTCGTTTGAACTTAATAGATAATGGCTGTTTGTTTGGAGAATCTAACTATCGTAAGGCACAAACATACTAAGGAACGTGATTCTAAAACAATGTCATTTTACTAATATACGATGCCATATTAAACTAAACAAGCTTCCAAAACGTGTCCCTCCATATTAAATTCTAAAGTGCCTGGCAATATTTTTAACTATAAGAGAGGAGTTTGGTTTCAGCATAACAGCTTAAAAAATTGTACGAAGATTAGATGAATTCAATGATTTCAACCAGAATGCTAAATATTTGTTATAACTACCAACTTAAAATTATATCCTTAAATCCTTATAAAGAAATATTTCATCTTGTATAATGCAACTTTGCATTTACAACAACGTAAAACTTTTATGAGATAAGCTTAAGTAAGTGAAATGGTTATGTTTAAAAGATACAAAATTTTATCACATATTGGTATAATGTTTCTCCGTTTCTTACGGTTTTTTAAGCTAACCAAATCGTGAGATCGAGGTTTTAAGTATTGTTTCGATAGTCCTGTTACAGCAACTCCTTATTCAATATTCTATTTTAGAAGTGCTTATCGCTCAAATGTGAAAAAAAAAATAAATGGAGCAGAACTTTCTTGAAAATTTATCCAAGGCTTTTGTGAGGGGCTAGTTCTCTATCAGGTTCCTACCTGTCACATTAACTCAGTTCTTATCCACTCCTCTTGAAGATTTCCCTGCTTGGCATTTTTTCCCTTGAATAGCCCTTACAGTATGAAAAAAAAAATTACTTTTTTTCATATTGTAACGAAAAAAGAGAGGACTGGAAATATATCAGATTCTTATCCCTTCCAGTTATTTTATATTTTTATCATGAAGGAGTTAAAGACTGAGAAACTTTTTAGAACAAAGACCCTAAGAAATTTCATAATTCATAAAGAAATAAATTCTAATACAGTTCATCTTCAGATAGAAGCAGATCCCAGTAAAAATTAGTAACTAGTAAAGAAATAGCTCATATATGTACAATTAAATTATAACACATTGAACAATTAAATTACAATTAAAGTACAATTAAATTATAACACGCAGAGCACATAAAAAATTAGAAACTAGTAAAGAAATAGATCATATATGTATAATTAAATTATAACACATTGAAAAATTAAATTACAATTAAAGTACAATTAAATTATAACACGCAGAGCATATTAAAAATTAGGAACTAGTAAAGAAACAGATCATATATGTACAATTAAATTATAACACATTGAGCAATTAAATTACAATTAAAGTACAATTAAATTATAACACGCAGATCCCAGTAAAAATTAATAACTATTAAAGAAATAGATCATATATTTACAATTAAATTGTAACACATTAAAAATTAAATTACAATTAAAGTACAAGTAAATTATAATACGCAGAGCATATTAAAAATTATTAACTAGTAAAGAAATAGATCATATATGTACAATTAAATTATAACACATTGTTTGGTTTGTTTTAGAGCGTTACGGTCAATTTTTGCTACACGATATAAGAGATTGCACCATTAAATTATGACATTTAGTGACGCTAATTATGACATTTAGTGACGCTAATTATGATATTTAGTGACGTTAATAATGACATTTAATGGCGTTAATTCTAATAACATATGTAAAATTAAATTTAAGACATTGTGTTTAATCAGATGATATTTTTGATTGGTACTGCATCATGATATTTTACCATATTTTGTATGCCCTTTAAATATAGTTTCATGCAACTTAGTAAAATTTTTAATGTTGAAAAAGGTGAGTGCAGGGGAAATTGCCATTTTCGAATTTCAAAATTTAATTTTAACTCTTGATAACACATTTTAGTTCAAACCAAAATGTTTTTTCTCAAAATATTGGGAACGACCACATAAATTCAGCCCTTATTGTGTTTTCAAGTTGAAGAGTTCATTTTTTTTTCATGCATATAGTTTTTTTTCAAGTTTTCTACTTTTATATGACATTTGAAAAAGGCATAAACTGTGAAATTAAAGCTAAAGAGTTTTATGTAATTTAACTTCAACTACATTTTTTAAACTACTTAAAATGTTGAAAAACAAAGTTAAAACACATGGAAATGCAATTATCTTTACCCTTTTTGACCATTTTTTTCGGTGTTAAATATATCTTTTAACATAAATTTTTTACAGTAGGTCTTGAATGTTCTAACAACCAAGTTTTTGTTAAGTTCTGTGTTCGTTCTGCATTCTTTAGCACAAATTATCTGAAAAGGAGACAAAGATTAAGTTTAAGATTTTCAATTTAATTAATTTTGAAACTCTTTACGAACCACTATTAAGTTATACTAGCCCATTTTACATTTTTATTATTATCTATATTTAATGTAAATTTTATGAGTTCAGGATTTGTAAATCTCCTTGCATGCAATTTAGGCATATAACGATACAAACTCACTCTGTCCTTATTCTGTCTCAATAAATGCACCAAAATACACAGTGCATTTCACCTGCATAGCATTGATATCTCTACCTAAATTTTCTTGATTATCCAGCAACGCCTAAGCATATTCTGTCTCTCAAACGACCAGTATCCAGCCCGTTATTAGTAACCAGCCAGCCAATAAGAATCAGTTGTAACGAAAAATAAACCATCAATATAACGACATAAGAAAACGAAAAGGAAAAATACGCATCATAATGTCTGTTTTGTACCAAGTTTGGCGGAGTTAATTTTTTCTTCTGAAATTGAAATGCAATATAATTGCTTCGCTTACAAGAAGGCATTAACTAATAGATATCCTTTTTCAACACTTAACCCGCACCGATATTTAAAAAATCATCATCATTTATGTCGAAATTAGATATTCGGCGGATGTTGTCCCCAACATCTGCCATATGACCAGACGACACTCCTGTTAATCTCTTGTCCAGTGGTATGCTAGTATATCATACGCGCCTTTCCATTAATTTTTAGGCCTTGATGATGATAGCCGTTGAGTGGCCAATGAAATTAGTTTCGGAAGAGGTCTTTCTCATTTTTATGAACCTATCAAGACTGGTGTCTGGGGTAATTAATATTTACTTATATTTTCATTTTTCACATCACTTCGCAGGTCATTATGGTGTATGGGTTGGAATATACGAGTAGCATCGGGTTCGAAAGAAACAAACAGCTTGTACTTCCCACTCTTATAAATTAATAATGTATTGAAAGAAGGAAAGAAAGCAACGCTTCCTGTGAGACTAAAAATATTTAAGGAAGTTTTAAGTTAGGGGAATGTATTTCACCTGGAATCTTAATCGTCAACAGATATTATTGAAAATGCATTCATAATAGGCCGAGGCACAAAGGTGAGTAGCATTTTAAAGTTGTGTCGAAATAAATCATCATATATATATATATATATATATATATATATATATATATACAGTTGGCTCTTTGCTTAACGACTTTCAAGGGACCGTGAAAAATCGTCCTTAAGTAGAGATCGCCCTTAAACAGAATTTGGGAAAAAGTAACATTTCCCATAACGTCAAAGGGGCCGGGACTGGGAAATATCGTCTTTAAATAGAGATCGTCGTTAAGTAGAGCGTCGTTAAACAGAGAGCCAACTGTATATATATATATATATATATATATATATATATATATATATATATATATATATATATATTGCTCTTCTTCGATGCTCGAATTTGGAAAATGTTTTTAAGTATAGAATTTGAACCCTATAATTAACTATCTCGATGAAATGATGATAATTCATTTGTTCATGGTTTTCTTAACCGCATGCCCGCCCACATACTTTTATTGTTAGCTAAATTTTTCTGCTAAACGTTGATAGGGGACCATTTTTCCTGAACTGTATTAAGGCAGCTGTGTACTAACCCTATTGGATTCGCTCACCTCAATGTTAATCTATGGAGAAAATGTGTCTGCTATTTACAGGTACATAAATGCTGATAATCAAATAAAAATGGTATTTTCAGATAGCCTGAACTTTTCTGCACCTTGCAACAGGATTCATTTTATAAATTTTGTTCACCAAAGGAATCGATGAGCAGTCAAAACACACTATAACAGATTTTTTTTTCAAAGAATAATTTAAATTTTTAAATATTATTTGCATTAAAAAAAACGAAAAATGTCTCAAGGTGTAAAATTTCTTTCTCTATTACAGGGTGCAATTTTTTAAAAAAATCTTTCAATCCAAGTCAGCATCCCTTTGACACCTTTTCTCCATAGGTTAACATTGAGGTGAGCGAATCCAATAGGGTTAGTCCAATAGGGTTAGTAATAGGGTTGGTATCCAATAGGGTTAGTACGTTTAGTACCCAGCAGCCTTAAGGATCTTTCTAAAGATTCCAAAAGGGTACACGAACGAAAGCTACTTCAGTTAATAATTCTATGGTTCCTGCTATGGTATAAAGGGCTTAAGTCAAAAACAATGATATAAATATACCAAAATTTATGACTTTTATACCAATCACAGAACAACAATTTTTTTTAGTGTTTTCTACAAAGAAATGTACTTTTGTATAGAAAATCCACGGACTTAAGCCTTTTATACAAGTCAAAAGACTTTTTTTATCAATACTAACAAATATCTAAAAGTAACTTTTTTTTTACTTAAGCCCTTTATACCGGGCACCATAGAATTATGCCGGGTATTATGAAAATTCTAGTCATAATTTCCTCACAACAACCCCCCCCCCCTTCGAAAAAAATTAAAATATAGCAATATAATGCTATTCAAAATAACCATTCCTTGAGATTTTATATTCATTTTCTCCGTTTATATGTCTGCTCGAGAATTTAAACACGGGATGATAAGTAAGATGAATGACAATGAGTACCATGTTACTATTTAACATTAAATTTTTAAAGTGCATAGAACTTTCGTACACATTTGTCAATTTTTGTAATAAATAATGTAGATGGTCACGTCCATCATCCATACACAGAACCTGGGTCAGGATACAAGCAATCCTCGCGACTGAATATTAGTTAAAATTGCCCACTCTTTTAATAAAAATCTGATTTGCATTTTAAAATTGTGTAAGTAACATGTTAAAGTATTTTTTGATGAATCATTTTGAATGGAGAATTGCATTTATGTGACGTCCATACACATGGTCTATTTTAATTGCATAAATGAAAATGACTAGTATTTCTTTATCTATATATATAAAACAGTTCCGTAACTGACTGACTGATAGATAACGCACAGACCAAACAGACCTAAAGGGCTGAAATTTCGCATGTTGATTCTTCTTATAGTGTAGGGGGGCACTAAGAAACATTTTTGAAAAATTATTCTTAGATTTTTTTTAATTAAATTTTTAAGCTGTGTTTGTAACATTCTTTAAAGTTTACATTTAAAATAATAATTTGAGGGTAATAAAATTCATATCAAGAGAAAGATCATAAACATTCCTTTAAAATGAAATCTTTTTCGAATCTTTACCTCTATTTCCTGATTTTGGGGGAATTCTTAAGGATTAATTTTTAGAATTTAATTTATTAAGTGTTGATCACGTGGTTTCTTTTCTTTTTGTGATACTTCAAATTCATTTTGCGTCACGTGCCTAACAACGAAATAAATTGACAAAAAAATATTAAAATACGGTAAAAGATAAAATTTAATCACTAGACTAATTGAGATGGAAGTTTTTTAATAATTTGAGTCAAATTAGTATGTTTTATGGATATTAAACGTACAAAATAATTGCATACATTGACCGTTGTATTTAATTTGAACAAATTCTTCTACATTATTTTGTCGATAAAAATATCCGTTACAATTTTTTTATAAATAAACTTTTTTTTCTTTTTTTGGCATTAATTGTATACATTGACCGTTGTATTTATTATAAATATATTGTTTTTGTTTTTTTGGCATTAATTGCATACGTTGACCGTTGTATTTAATTTGAATGCACTCCGTAGCGAAGCACGGGCATTTAGCTAGTTATCACTAAAACGGGACAATAATATATTATTGAAACAAATATTTATATCTCCTGCTTCAGGTTTTATCCAAACCCTTTCTTTCCAAGTCTAGCACATTTTTTTCCTTCCCGTGCACTGGGAGTTAAAGTTTCTCATAAAAATAAATCCAAGATACATGCCGAGTTCTTACCAGGTGCAGTGCAATATCTTTTCACTTTTCGGATGTTTTTTTCACCTCTTAGGGGTCGTTCTAACAAGAACGTTCCACTGCGATAAAGGTCTGGGAGAAAACCTTTCTCCCTCTCCTGTTCTTCAAGCACCTGATAACGGAGTTCCAGGTGCTTAAAGGGGTACGACAAGAGAAGGAGATATGGAGGTCACAATGCCAGTATTTTTTTTTTCAAGAGGTCATTAAGAAAACAGAGAATGTTTGGAGGCTTTGCATATTTTTAAGTCCTTCATCGCACCAGTTCCCTTAGAACTGGTATTATTGTCAGCTATTTGTGATGAGGTTAATCTCTCATGAAATCAAGAACTCTTGTTCCCTCTTTCCTGGATATGAGTGGCGTAGATAAGAACCTCTTGTACTACATAAACCCAAACTGAATGGGAAGTGGCCATCTAAACAATTAGATAATTTTGATTTTTTTTAAGGTCGCACAGAGTTAAGTGATTTACGAAAATAAAACTGTCCTTTATATGTAGAATTAATTGAAGCTGGCGAAAAATGAAAAAAAAAGATTTAAGGTGACTGCCTACGTTCGGAGACACTTTTTTAAAAAAACATAATTTTTTTAAAAGGATTTTTTGGTCTTTTATGGTAAAATAGCACTTAAAAATAAAAAATAAAAAGGAATTAAAAACTTACCTGTAAATAGCATACTTTTGTCTGAATTGGTCAATTTGAAGCAATTTTTAATGAAATTTAGCTAAAACGCCTATCACTCTGCACAAAATCCTAATGCTACAATTTTAATTTCCTTCTCACATATGATACATATGACAGTTATTTTCAAAATGACCTACAATCTAAGAGAAATTATAAAATGCAAAAATAATACACGCAATTTTATGTTCCAATATGAAAATTTCCCCCGATTCGTCACTCCTTTCCTTATAAAATTAGCCCCAAATTAAAAACTATTTATTATACACCAATTATTGTGCGTCATTTCAATAACAATACCATCTATAACATTTCATGAAAATTTTATCAAATTATGTACATTATCATGTGCGATATCGTGATAACCACAGAGATTTCTGCAAAAAAAAGCATAATTCTGAGAAAAACTCATTTAAAGTTGTTTGTCACTTCAATTTTGTAGCAGAAGATGTTTTTTTAAATAGCTATAACTCTGCTTATAATTGATGTAGAATAAAAATCAAAACGGTTTTGAAAAGAGAAAAGATTGAATTACACGATTCTTGCAAAAAAAAAAATGAAATTGATCAAAGTAGTCAAAAAATGACATTTTCAACGTAGTTAGTCACTTTAAAGTTTTAATTTCGGTTTACGACAACCCTTTCAGTTATGGAAAAAAAATAAGTATTTCTCAGAAGGATTATTTGATGAATAAACATGCGATACTTTAATCCACTGAAAACTCCATTTTAATACTACCCCCTTTTAGAGTAGACTTGCCACTTGAAATAGTAATGATCCATAGTGCTGAGAAAAATCCCGCATATTCCCACACCCATACACAATGAACACTTTCCATGTGTTACATTATATCTTAGTAAACGAATTATATACATTAACTTGTTTGTGATTCAAACTGAATTTTCTCAAATTCGAATATTTCGTGCACTCTGACTTGTCTCAATGCTCCAAGCACATTGTTATCGTATTCCTCTAAAACTGTTCCTCTATAGGATGCATGCAATATTACGTGATAGTTAGCATTTATAAGTGCAATAACTGTGCGGTTTTTTTAGGAGTTAAACACGCAGATGGATGATTGTCCGTATACGGAATAGAAAAAGGGTTGTTTATATGAAAAGAAAAGTTTCCCCCTGAAGGCAGTGAAAAGTTACTATAACTTTGATTTCAGGGTATGGAAAATAACCTATAAATGAAAATTCCTTCCATTCATAGGAAAGAAAAGCTCGGGGAGTGGTTTGACTCAAATTGATAATATGTTATTTTTTAAAAAATCAAAATTTTGAAACTAATATCTTCATATGGGAAAAGTTACAATAACTTTGATTTAAGGGTATAGAAAATAACCTAAAAAGAAAAATTCTTTCTCTTCATAGGAAAGAAAAGCTCGGAGATTGGTTTGACTCAGATTGATTAATAATATGTTATTTTTTAAAAAATCAAAATTTTAGTAACTAATAATATTTTCATATGGGAAAAGTTATAGTAACTTTGATTTAAGGGTGTAGAAAATAACCTAAGAAGAAAAATTCCTTCTCTTCATAGGAGTGAAATGCTCGGAAAGTGGTTTGACTCAGATTGATTAATAATTTTTTTTAATTAAACATCAAAATTTTAATAACTAATACTATCTTCATATGGAAAAAATTATAATAACTTTGATTTAAGGATATGGAAAATAACCTATGAAGAAAAATTCCTTTTCTTTATTAGGAAAAATTCCTTCTTTTAATAGGAAAGAAAAACTGGAGGAGTGGTCGTACTCAGATTGATTAATAATATGTTATTAAAAAAATTCAAAATTTTCAAACTAATATCTTCATATGGGAAAAGTTACAATAACTTTGATTTAAAGGGTATGGAAAATAACCTATAAAGAAAATTTGTTTCTCTTCATAGGAAAAAAAAAAGCTCGGGGAGTGTTTCGACTCAGATTGATTAATAATATGTTATTTTAAAAAATCAAAATTTTCAAACTAATATCTTCATATGGGAAAAGTTATAATAACTTTGATTTAAGGGTATAGAAATAACCCATAAAAATCTCCTACTCTTCATAGAAAAGAAAAGCTCGGAGAGTGGTTGGACTCAGATTGATTAATAATATGTTATTTAAAAAAATCAAAATTTTAATGACTAATAATATCTTCATATGGGAAAAGTTACAATAACTTTGATTTAAGGGTATGGAAAATAACCTATAAAGAAAAATTCTTTCTCTTCATAAGAAAGAAAAGCTCGGGGAGGGGTTTGACTCAGATTAATAATATGTTATTTCTTTTAAATCAAAGTTTTAATAACTAATATCTACATTACATTAGTGGCAAATTTTGATTCTGGTTTTTGGGTTATTAATTGCATCATAATCCAATTTCAAAAGACTCCATAGAAAACTAAAAATGATTATTTGAAAGTCAAAAGTCCCCCATAACACTGAACTCCTAATTATTTTATTCACAGTTAAATTGAAGCATAAAAATGCTTCATTACGAAGCACAAAAATGCTATATAATGCTGTATACAGCAAAGAGTACATACAAACGCTATAATGCATATATAATGATGACAACGTACTCAACGAAATTAATGATACGCGAATTGAGATTGCGATTTGCATTGCAGATGCTTCAAGGAAAAGTATGAAATATTAGTGCAGAAATCAAATATTTCTTCAGCAAAGTTAATTATGCTTCTAAACATTAAAGCTCTCTTCTTAATTAGAATAATAAATGCAGTAACGGATACCCTGCTACACAAAAATTTAAAGTCAGTGTCAGTATATAATATTTACATATCATACTAGATAAAATAAAGAAAAGCTGAAAATCTCAACTAATACTACATAAATTTCAGTTAAAAAAGGGTCCTGAATTTGAGCAAAGTGGAAATTACTATTCGGATATTCAGTTATTAGAATGGATATAATTTCATTCTTTCTCAGCTCTCATAATACGTATTAATATTTTTTCAAATTTTATGTATTGCAGTTTAGAAAGTATTCAATCTGTTATTCAATTTATGCATATTCATAATATCTACATTAGATATATTTTTACACTGTAATTTTTTAACTTTTTATGTTAAAATAAGGAATAGAGATGCCGTAGGGGGTAGAATTTTAAGGGTATCAAAGAAATTTTTTAGAGTAAAATTTATAATCGGCATGAACTTTGCTAATCCTGTAAATATTTTGCTTAAATAAAACTGAATCTTTCAAATCAAATTTCGTAATTATTTGAATTACTTTAAGCAATAAAGTAAAATACATTAAAAATTGAAAAGAAAAGTTAATCCAACTACAAAATGTATTTTAATTGCAGGAATATCAGCATTTTGAAAATAACGTACACTTTCAAAAAGCCTTCAACAAGAAACTTACAGTCGCAAGTCGTTTAGATTAGACTATTGATTTTTCTATATATGTAAGCAATAAAACAGAAAGCTGCACAATTTTTTTGAAACGTTAGAAAAAACTAAATTTTAGATTCGTGTAAAAGGTATTATTAATAAATTCTTAAAATTGAAATACATTTATGGTAAAAATTGTTACTTAAAACAAGAACTGTACAGTGATGTGGTTTATTAAAAATTTCTCTTTCTTTACTTTTTTGAGGATCCTTTAAATATATAAATAGACACAACTTTTGAGATAGATTTTTTAATAAACAGTTTAGAAGTTAGAAGTCATATTTGGGATGCTATCTAATAAAACTACGAATTCTGCTGTATTAAACTTAAAAAAGCATAAGCGAAACCATATAAGAAAATATGTTCAAGAATGTATTGAAGCTTTACAGCGTTTCCTTGATATACTTGAAGTAAAACATTGTGGAAAAGTATAGAGTATATGTCCAAAGAGAGTTTCATACGCTGATTATAAAATAATAATTTACCTAAGCACTAAATATATTTTCGTAAAACCGTACCATAAAGCAAATGTAAAAGTCCATACCTTTGCTATTTTCTCTTTCTCTTCTTTTTCTCAAATTAGGTATTCACATCCATCATGAATCTATAGAAAGAAAAAAATTTTAGTATTTTTAATTAATTTCATCTTTTTACAATAGTTAAAAATTGTCATACTTCAAAAAATTTTAAAAATTTTATGGAGGAAAATGAACCTTATTTCGATCAGTAGGCTTGAATTTTTTTTTATTTAATAGACTCATGTCTTTTAACTTTCTCTTATTTAAAAATGTTTAAGCTCCCAATTTGAATCTTGACACGCCTATATTCAAATATATTAGTTAATCAGATTGCACCACATATATTTATTTATTAAATTACATTACGTATAATTATCGTTCAACATAACCTATTATTCATTCTAACCATAATTTACTTATTTTGGCATCTTATATAAAAGTTAATAATGCCATTTATAAATAATTTTTTTTTACATGCCACCATTTTTACGCTTCAGAACTCAAATAACATTATATATATATTCAAAAATAGCACTACTCTAAAATCATATCAAATTAAATATTGCTGTTCAACACAAAATCGAAAAAGTAATTGATCACTGTACATACATGTTTGTATTAAATAGTGCTATAAGTGCTGAGATTTTCAAAACACAAAAACCATTCCGTCAAATTTACTTAGACCTCTTTCCAGACATTGATTAACAGTATTAACCATTTCAGAAATATATTCAAACAATCTTCTTAGGTTTTAGACCACAGGTTTTAGAACTTAGTTAGACCCTATGAATCTCACTTTCTCGCACGACGTTATCTAAACCTGAAATATATTAAGCTATTAAATTTTTACTTGTTTAGACATTCTAACTCTAAATTTAAAGGACCAAATCTGTATCAGTAGCATACTGTCCTCCGAACATTTTACGTACATGCGTTTTATACATTTTTATTTCAGATGTATGAGGACGTTCACTCAGAAAAAAATTTTATTACATATTTTTAGTATGTTCTGTACCTTATCTGATATTTAGCTAAGCAATGTCGACGTTTTATAATTTTTGAGGGAAGTTACTTGCATATCTTTTCTAATTTTTTCAAAAAAATCTTTACTATAAAATTTATATTGATCTATAGACAAACATGTTATCCAGAAGAAATTAGGTAATTTTTAGATAGCTAAGCAAGTCAAAGTTTTTAAATTTGGGGGGGAAGTTCCTTATATATTTTTTCTAATTTTTCAAAAAAAAAATCTTGACTATAAAATTTATATTGATCTATAGACAAACGTGTTATCCAGAATAAATTAGGTATTTTTTTAGCCTTTTTCACAGTTTTCTGTTACAAGGGTTTTTATAATCTTACTACAACCATAAGAATTTCTTCCGTATATTTATCGCAGCTACTTTTAATTAAGTTGCAAAGAAACTACTTAGAAATCGTTAGTCGGTAAAAGACATCCAGTTTGTGTCTTACTTTAAACAACTCGTAATTCTTTACACTAACAATTTTCTCCGGACGTGCTAATGAACTATTTGTCATTCCATCTGAACGCGTACGATGCGGTAGGTATTAAATTAATTTCTTGTGTGACCTCGGACACAATTCCTGATGACTTCTGTAAATTATACTACCCCTCCCCTTTGAAAACTGAGCCTTTGTAACTAATGCTAAGAATATTATATCTCGAAAGTATTAACTGTAATCTTGAGCAGTCTGAATTTAGATATTTATGATCATCGTTTCCACCATCAAAATATAAATGCATTTAACCGAGTATAAATAGATTATCCTTCATGCATAATCATAGCTAAGCGATGACGATGAAGAAGCCAGTTGCATCGATGATAAATAGATCACATTAAATGACCAGTTTATAAAGTGACATGTTGATAAACGACTCAATCTCCAGCTTAATTATTTTGACTTCAGTTCCATTAACTGCAGAAATGGGCTTACAAGAATTGGGAAAGAAAAAATATCAGTGGTTTTATTTTTTTTAATTAGGTCTGAAAATTCAAATTTGATCATAATCTGATTGAAACAAAAAATCATTATGTTAATTTAAAATGTAATACATATCATTAGTTTTCTTTTCCACTTAAAACCAATGAAATAAATATAGGACGAAATGTTATTTATAATGCATTCTTCTCATTAAAAAAGGGGGAGGATAAGGTTGTAATTATTTTTTAAAAGTCCTGTAGATGCATAATTAGCCACAATGATAATTTAGGAAGAAAATCCAACCAGAAGTTCTGTTTCTCTTCTCTGATGCGTTTCTTCTCTAATTCAAATGAAAACTTCATAAGCCGCGTATAATATGACTAACTGTATTTTCTAAATTTCCCATTTTTGCAAACAAATTTGTACTTTCTCTCATTGTGAATATCGAGTTTCTATTTAAAGTAACTAAAAATAAATAAATATTTTGCTATATATCATTTCTTGAAGAGCTTAAAAATAATTTTTCAAGATTTTACATTTCAGTTTGTTTTTAAAATTTACATTTCGCAAACATACTTTTAAATCTCCCTTTAACAAGAATTTGTTTGTTTGTTTTTTTAATTTTTGATAGAAATTATAACCAATATGTATATAATAAAAACTTTATTGAGGCATACATGTTAGTAAAGATTTCTATCATAACTCTAAAATTTCGTATTGGTTACAGTTAAACTTTCGACTCTCAAATGTAAAAAATCTGATATTGCCATACAGATAAATTCAAAATAAATTAACCTATAAAGTAGTTATTATTAAAAAAAGCCTAAAATTTCAAACAATGAAAATACTAATCATTTTATATCCTACTATATTTTTGGCTAATGGGAAAGGAAAAGGGGGACAGCTTCTGAGAGTCGAGACCCGGAGCACCCGAAGAACTTTTTGGAAACAAGACTGCTGATATTCTTGCTAGGGATGGAGCCTCACTTCCTATTTCTTCAAGAGATACTTTAACTTACCTTGTAATTTACTCAAGAAGAAAACTTATTAACCAGCACTTATGGAAGACCCCTCCGACACACCACTGGTACGACCGAAAATCTGGTGGTGCCCTTAATGTCAAGGGCAACAGAAGGATGCAGACCACCATTAGCAGATTTGCTAGTGGACACCTAAAGAGTCTTGTTTACAATGAGGGGCAAAAATCTTTCCCTTTTTGCTCTAAGTGCAATACTGCTGAAGCCTCTCCTGGCCATATTCTAAACTGCCTGGGGCTTGCCAAGGAGGATATTTATAGAGACCCTTTGCTTGTTAACGATTTCATAGTAACTTTTGGCCTCATGGACCTGGTCTAGCCTACGGCTAGAGCGGGTAGAATAAGCCACACACACACACTATATTTTTTGGATGCATTTAAAACTGTCAAAACTTGCCTCAAATTTCATGTTAATTATAATATAGACTGTTATAGGATATTGCTACAAATTATCTCCTAAATTATGTACAGATTTTCAGCTTAAGATTTAAATTAAAAATGGCACACTCAATAAAAATAATTTCTTAGGTAAAATTAGCAACGATGTCTTCAGTGCTACTCTCACATTGAGAATGATGTGAAACAAAGTTTTAACTTCCCAGTAAAGCGAGAATATTTGTTCTCAGTTTCAATTTAAAAAAACAAATTATCAGTTTTCAATAAGATTTCTTTTAAAAAAGAAGGTTTTATACATCGAAATACTTCAATAAATAATTCTAGTGAAAAAATTGAAAATTTTTCGTTAGAAATTTAAGTTTTTATCATTTCGTCATCACATAGAAACACCTCCATTGACATAATTTTAGTATTTTACATTTGAAATATTAATTTTCAGCTTCACGGAGTTACACAGATCAGAACACGGACTTTGAAACTAATTTTAAAAAATAACCTATCTTTGAAATCTATGTTACAAGTGGTTGCATGGTCATCAAACGAAAAATCCGGTGAATTGGAGGTACTCGGATGTTACGATTTCGAAATTTGACGCTGGCCCATGTCCTTGATATCAGATGCTTTAATCAGAAAATAAGTCGTAAGTACTTCTCTTTCGAAAGTTTTCGAAAGAATTTGCTTCAGTCATGTAGGTGATTTTTTAAAATTTTTATTGCGATTCTTAGTTTGCGTAAAGTAAACAAAAATGTTTGGATAGAAAATACCAGAATATTTTATTTTATAGTCTTTATTTATAAATAATTTCTGCGTGTCCTCTATTTTTTTGCATTTCAGTTATAAAATATAGGCAGCAATTTTGTTTTTTATTTGTCTCCTCTTGGTTTTGAAAGAATTTATTAATTAATGCAATGTATTTGTGGACTTAATTTAACCTTTTTTTTCAACGGAAAGTTCCTTGGAAAAACCAGGAAAATATATAAAACCTTAGACATTTGGACTAGACTTTAATTGTTAACGAATTGTTGACCGGCAATTTTATTCAAATATATACGCATGTCACCGGCAAAGATTGAAATTTTGGAATATAGCTCGGCATTTTTTTTCTTCTGAAATCTGTTTTCTTTATATGGGTGTCTGAAATTCACAGTTTAAATAAAAATTCATTCACAGTTTAAATAATAACTCATTCACAGTTTAAATAATAACTCATTCACAGTTTAATTAATGAGGAATAGCCTGAAACTCATTCAGGTCATAGTAAATGTAGTTTTCAAGTGAAGCAAAATTCAGTTGATAATGAATTTCTCCAATATGACTTTCCTTTATCCTAAATTGTCTTCAACATTTGAGTGTAAAGACACGAGTTTACTCGGTAAAGGTTAACAATGCGGCAAAATTGCCTTCTAAAGCTATCCTTTTTCCCAATAGCCAACAGTTTTCAGTTATTATCAAAATCTTTTCTTTTGTCATTTTTCTTTTATATAAACTAAACATTTGAGGGGACATTAAAAGGACTCAGATGAGATATCTAATGACAACATGCTTTAGATTTTACAAATTTTAGACCGAGTAGAAATAGTATAGAATGTAATTCGAATTAAAACTTTATTTTGCAAGGCATTCATAATTTAACTTACTTATTTATACCAGAGTATACAAGGGACTAGAATTCCTTCAAATTTTAACTAAATATCCATAAATATTTTGCTATACATTATTTCTTTGAAGATCTTAAAAATTATTTTTCAAGATTTTACATTTCAGTTTGTTTATAATATTTGCATTTCGCAAACATACTTTTAAAGCTCTCTTTAATAAGAATTCTTTTTTTTTTAATTTTTGATAGAAATTATAAGCAATATGTATATAATAAAGACTTTATTGAGGAATACATGTTAGGAAAGATTTCTACCATGGCGCTTAAATTTCATATTGCTTACAGAATCCATACGCTACTGTTAATATTTGATTATAGGAATATATCAAAAATATGTAATAACTTTGCTAAAAAATATACTCAACATAAGTCTAAATAATAATATATTTAACCAACATATGTACGTTACACTTTATAATACATAATGCATTAGAAATCGCTTTTAATAAACGTCACCCTTACTCTAAAATTTTATGAATAAAAGAAAAGTTTGTGATCATAAATAAGTTGTGTAACGTGTGGATCAAGTTACTACATTTCTGTATGAAAAAGAAAAGTTAAGCTTTTATGAATTACATTCCCACAAATAACTATTATTTCTGCATTAACATTTATAATATTAAATTATATGTTTTTTCTGTCTGTTTTCCTTCCTCCTCAGACAACTCCCACCCTTCGTTATAAAATCTGTAGTATATAACCGGAATTATGAATGACTACAATATCCTATTTATTGTATTATATATGATATTTAAAAACTGCGGTGAAACTGTTTGCAGAAGATCGGAATACTTCTGCCTCCCGTCTGCTCAACGACAGAGCCTCATAGGCCTGGACTAGCATTTTCAAGCCCAGGGTCTTAGCAACAACAACAAAATTTCAACAAATCGGGATCGAGGTTGCCTTGCGGTAACGTGCTGGATTTCGGTGGATATGGGATCCGAATATGGGCTATTCTAGGCCGGATATGGGCACGTTAAATTCTTAGACCGGAAAGCCCCTCTACGAAGGTCAGTGACGCTGGGAGAGGGTACGATCCCCTAGATGTCGCCCTTGGGGATGCTCGGTCAAAACTGAGGTGGCAACTACCTAAGATGGACTCCGAAACTTGTGGTGCCATTTAAAACTGGAGCTGTACACTTCAGCCCGTAGCCTATATGGACTGGTCTGGAACTTCCAGCCAGTGGGCATAAGAAACAACAACAACATAACAACACAACAAAATTTCAAGAATTAATTTTTTTTTAAATATTGTTACAGATGAAATAAATTTTCTGTAGAAAGTCATCACAAATTCTTAACCAAGATAAATTATCATAATTATTAAGAAATGAAAATATAAAAAGAAGAGATAAATTTTTCTGGAAATTCATTTTCGAAGGCTCGGGGTGAAACTTCAGTTTTGTTCACTCAAAACTGTCCTAACCAATTAAGTATCTTCTATGCTACATTTAACTTCAAATATGAACTATGCTAAGCCACTAAAAATATCTGAAGGTTTTAAACCCAAATGTGACTTATGAAAAAAGACACTGAAATCTAATAGAAAATTCAGAGTTACGTCTCGTGTTTGATTCCTCGGTTAAAAAAGGCCTAATAGTACCATACAAGGGAGTTCGTTATAAATATGTATTTCCCCTGCTGAAGAAGTTAGTAAAATGGCTAAATGTTAAGATCTTTGTTCTACACACAGAAATATGCAAAATAATTATAACATTTCTTAATGCTGACTGATTGCTCTAAGATTATTACTGGCTGACTAAAAAATGCATTGATTTCATGGGAAATGATAACAATAGAAATTTTGGTGTTAAAACCAATAAAATACAAAAACCAGACCACACCGGTATGTGTTATCAGTTTGTTGAACTAACAAACTAATATACAAAAAAAGAAGAAAAAATACCGCAATGCACTCTTTAAAATTTCAAAACTACTCAACTTATCTCTACTACTGATTTATCTCTTACTCTAATACACGCTTCTCAGAGCCAAAAGAAAAGTTTTTATATATAACAATATTTACGAATAAAAAAATATATATTTGGCTGTTACAACAAGCCACTCTCTCAAAAGTAGCTGCTCTATTATTTTATATTTTTAGGTGTTTGACAAGGCTTTTAAGTAAAACAAATATTATCATTGTGCACACTATAATTATATTTTTATATTATTGTATAATTCCATTAATTTCATATTGTAAAATCACAAAGATAGTACTGGCAATTAGTCTGGTGGAAGGTGGTTGCAATCTATATCATATGATAAAATCCGGGTTGGATTCTCCGTCTCCATTGTATAAATTGATTAAAAGTTCAAAGACACACAAACAAGTTTTTAGAGTGAAAGAGAAATTCTTATGTAATTTCCTATGCTTTTTAAGAAATTAAAATATTAAGTTAAGTTAAATAATGTCATTTAATTCTATTTGAGGCTCTGTTTTAACGTATTCAGTCGTGTAGTAATGGCAATAAAATAATTATTTAGAGAAACTTGATAAAAACATTTTTAGTTTATTATAGCCAAACATTAAAACCACTACTTCGGTTACACAATAAATAAATGACTAGAAGTAGTAAACAATAAAGGTGAACGAATCACCCAACGTTAAAAGGCAGGAACATAGGCAAGTCCTATTCCCTGTAGATCTCTCTTCTATGTGGGGAGCTCCTTTGATATTTTTCCGGGCTGTATGTGGCTGTACATAAACATCATTCATTGTTTGAAAAAGAAGAAAAAAGGAAATGTAACTAAAGAGCATACGCGTGAAGAATGCTATAAAAATGACCTGTTTAAACTATTTTTGTTTTCAAATCCATTGTACTTCATCAAACTGAAGAATCTCATATCTTGAATCCATCAAGAGTCTGCTTCACATTAACTTAATACTGTAAAATCATAAAGACAATACTGATAAATGGCCTTTTGGAAGATGGTCGCGATTGTTATTATGAAATAAAATACTAAATCATGCTTTCTCTCACGGTGAAGAACAAACAAATTCGTGGACAAATATGAACAATAAACAAAAATAAACAACATTTTTACATGTCATTAAAATTATATATTTACGAATAAAAAAAATATTTTGATATAATTTGGCTGTTACAACAAGCCAGTCTCACAAAAATAGCTGTTCTGTTGTTTTATATCTATCGGCGTTTGACAAGGCTTATAATTAAAACAAATATTAAAACTTCTTAAGGGGACAGTGGACCTTCAAACCTCACTTTTTTTGTTTTGAATGGATTTGCTTGAAATTTGAATATGTGATTAGTACCATAGATATGTAAAAGTGATTACAATTCAAAGATAAAATATTAATAATTAATGAATTATTAATAAATAATTATATAAAAAATTGGCCTCATTAAAAATGTTCCATGTGCATTTCTTTTGCATATCATATGATAATTTTTATTTCCAGGATACCTTATAGAACTAACAATGAAACTTATTGCTTATTTTAAGTATTCCTTAAAAATATAAAGGGAAAAAATAATAATAGTGAAAGCACACTGTTTATTACGCAAAATACCTATAAATCATCTTTTCAAATACAAAATTTAGAAATTCTGAGCTACGAAGCATAATTTTTTTCAATAAGATTTATTTGATATACAGTTAAGCATATAAAACTTAAATTTCAAAGCAATACGATAATTAGAAATGCGCCTGGAGCAGTTTGAATATTCGTATGACATGAAAATTTTTATTTGGAGGAAAACACATTTAAACTTATTGCTATTAGTACCTACATAATATCTAAATAAAATACAAATGCCTATAACTAGGAAAGCAATCACAGAAATTAAAAATTATTTTTACAACACATTCCTACTCGTCCGTAGTTTCACAATTCAATAAAATTAAAAAATCGAATTTTTTTACAAATTTCACAATTCTGAAAGTCCACTGTCCCCTTAAGTTTTCTTAAAAGACTGAATTTATACGGTGGAAGATACCCCGAAGTTCTTACCACAAACTTTAGTGCCGTCTATATTTTACAAGTTACTTAAATAAAATACTCAAATTAACTACAGACAAGAAGGTGAAGCCTCCGCACCAATTTTGAATCCATTCTGCTACTTAACATATCATTTAATCAACTAATAATAATGTTACTGAAAATCCGTTTATAATACAAGCCCCAGGTCAAAATAAATTCATTCAGCAGAAATAAATCACCACCGGAAAACGTTCTACAATTCGCACAGAAGTCTACAATCTAATATTAACGCAACTCAGGACTGAACATTGAATGTTTCAGTATAAGTTTGGGAATATATAGACTTGAAATATTTTGCAATAATTCAAATTCTCAGGGCAAATTAACTCTTACGTTATGTTAAAATTCCCTTCATAGAACTTTAAGCCAGAAATTCTCAACCTATGTGGCAACACCATTAATATTCGATGGAGGTACATCACTCCTCAAAGCGCATCTCTGTTATTTGGATAAAAGTGGGTAAAATTTAAGATTATTCTGATCACTAAAGAACGAAATTGGATATTAAATAAAAATAGGAATTAATAGAATACATAAGACATATGAATAACTGACTACTTTTTATATGCTAACAGAGAAAAGTGATATTTAAAAAGTTTTTCTGTTATCATAAATTGTTCTGTTTGTTTACAATTAAAGGAAAATATAAATTAATAGATACATAAGATATATGAATGACTGAACTATTTATATGCTAACAGAGAAAATTTATATTCAACAATTTTCTCTGTTAGCATAAATTGTTCTGTTTGTGTACAATTAAATGAAAATAGAAATTAATAGAATTCATAAGACATATGAATGAATGACTGATATTTATTTCCTAACAGAGAAAATTGATTTATAAAAATTTTCTCTGGTAGCATAAATTGTTTTGTTTGTTTACAATTAAATGAAAATATAAATTAATAGATACATAAGACATATGAATGACTGACTACTATTTATATACTAACAGAGAAAATTGATATTCAACAATTTTCTCTGATAGCATAAATTGTTCTGTTTTTTTACAATTAAATGAAAAGAGAAATTAATAGAATACATAAGACATATGAATTAATGACTGATTTTTATTTCCTAACAGAGAAAATTTATATTTCAAAATTTTCTCTATCAGCATAAATTGTGTTAGCATAAATATATTATTATAGTACAGTAATGCGTTTTTTAATACAGCGTTGATAACCAGTCAACTTTTAGGACTATGTCTATGAAAAGTTTCTGCTTTCTTACCTAAACACAGTTAAAAGTATAACAGATTAATAATCAAATAAATATAATTACAAAAAAGGACTAATCTTTAACTCAAAAACTTTAATAATTATCTTCTTTTTCTCCTGCTATGGCAATCAAATATCTTTCAAAATTTTAAACATATTTTCAAGATTAATTTCTTAATAATGACACAAAAATTCAGGTCAAACAATATTTATTTTGTAGCATTAAAGTAAATATCTTACACTGTCTTCTAAACCGACCACAACCTAATAATATTCCGCTCTATCCCTGTACTGTATCAAAGCGACTTTTTTCTTTATCTGGAAAATGCAACAACAAGATACTTGTTTAAAATTCCCAGTGGATTATACAATAGAGATTAAATTATAAAACAATAAAACTCCGTTGCTAAACGGTAGAAAATAACAAGAATTTTTATTCTCAGTATATTTGTTTATTATATTATAAAATGTAAATTTCGGGTGGTATTAAAAAATTCATTTGATTTTAAAAAGATTCGTATGAAACGGATTATTTTAAAATTAAGTGATTTCGTCTCCATTTTTATCGATGGATTTCGGATTTTCTCATCTAAAAAAAATGTGCAAAAAGATAAATTTTTTAAACAGTATTGACGATATTTATACAATTAAATATAATTAGGAAAACATTACAGCTGCTCACGAAATAAAACACTACAGCTTTTCACGACACTGCAGTCTGAAGGACCCATTGCATAAGGAGGAGTTAGCATGTCTTCAGGAAGTTGTTAAAAAATTCAAACTTAAGCGATTCACTACTTAAGCTAAAAATTTCCAACATCCACACGCCATTAAGCAATAAGTAGTCACATCTGGAAAAGGGCGTAATCGATCCTTCGAATGGTTAGCTTAAGTTCATGATGTATAAAAACTATATAATAATACATATCTAATTGGTCAGGGCCAAGTGAGTCACAAATCGACAGCTTTTGTTCATTTGGGAGCTGCAGTGGGCTTCCGTCTATTTTTTTTTCTATTGACCTACACTGTTAATTTATCAAGCAAAAATCAACGAAGGAGAAAATATTGGTTTGCATTACTCCCAAATAGTGGTTATTTTTTAAACTAGTGAAATTTCACGTGTTATGTACAAGTATTCCAAGGTAATGGATTTTTGTGCTCTTTATACATTTTTACAATAAAAAAATAGTTTGTACATGTTACTATTTTCAAACACTTTACCAAACATTTTTCCTAAAAATGTGAAATAATAGTGTTGCAAGCATTAATATCTATTTTTCTTAAATGGATAAAAGCTTAGGTCATGTCAAAGTTGGGTCATGTCTCTTCAATGATTCTCTACATCAAATAAATTAATAAAGCAAGCAAGTTTTGTCCCAAAGCGCCCGACACTTGTACCTTAGGATATTCACCCTTTCACTTCGCGCTTTCCATCGGCTTCTTTATTATGGAAGCATCTATAAGTGAACCAACAAACATTGCTTCCTATGAGGAACCTCCATGCCATAGCCTGGATCCGAACCCAAGCCCACGCTGCGAAGCATAAGTAGAAAAAGGGAGAAAAGTTTATTTATATCAAAGTATGCATTTTAAAGAATTAAATTATTTTTAATTATCAGTATTTTTATTCTAAAATACTGAATTATATAAGCAAACGTAGTTGTATTCACTAAAATGTAATTTTTTTTTGTGTGTATGCGTTACTTAGCAACAAAACTATGCACAGCAATACGCATTTGGTTATTACGTTCTGTTAAAAAATTAATCAAAACTTTTTTTTTCATCTGCTACCTTTATTTGCGCCGTAAGAAGTTAGCTGAGAAAAGTGATCCTATGCAATGAGAGATAGATGTTTTTTTCATCAGTTTCAGTGATAAAAAAATAAACAAATCGAACACAATTCCACCTTCTAATTACTTGAATATATATCTATTTTTTCTCATTCAAATAAATTCAAATCTCATTTAGTTTCTCATCGCTTCAGAAAATGCATCTCTAGCATATTCGGACTGATGTCCTGGATCGCCCTAGTTTATCAGCTGTGAATTTCCATCGCAGTGAACAGTTCAAATTTATTTCACTCATGGAATGGTTAATTTGTCGGCTACAGCATAAACGAGAGCATATCCTAGGTATATGATTGCAACTGAATACACTATTTTATACAAACATTTATCATTCCTTTTAATGACTTCCCATATGGAGTCGAAAACATGAGCATTTTTCGTAACGTGAGCACGCATACTTTGCCCCGCAATTTGTTAGAGGTTAATTTCTCTTAACTGTGATCTGGTAAAACACCAAAAAGTTCCCTTACCAATAAAAACAGCATCTTATACCTAAATTGCATTGTCTTTAGCCTATTAGGTGATTGCGTCCCGTGAAAATGGTAATAAACGACGGTAAAATCTAGGTACATCACTGTGCCAAGGAAGTTCTTAGAAATCCTCACGGGGACCTTAGAATTCCTCTCAAGGGAAGTTCTGTGATAGAATACTGGTCCCGAGGCTGGGAGACGTGGGTTCAGTCCCCTTTCGGTTATACATCCGCTATGACTGTAGTTGGATACGTCGCTAAAGCATGGTATAATCCGCAAAATTAGAAAAGTTTTTATTTTACACTAGAGTATTCATGCATCATCATCATAATAAAATATACTTTTGGGTCAAAATATAAGTTTTCCTGTAAGAATGGCTGGCATTCAGTACCAGAGTCTGGGTTGGAGTCCCGCTCTTTGCATGGACGTTTGTTACTGTACGGAAATGGCTTTAAGCAGTAGGTTCCAATCTAATTAGCCCTCGAGTTTCAAAAGTTGACTGTAGCACTCCAAACCAAACCTAACCTACCGAACCCTTATATAATGTTAAAGAGCTTAAGCTTTGTCTTTAAAAATTCAATTCACTTTCATTTATAATCTATCTAAAAGTGAAATAAGTTACTTTGATATTGATTGACATCTGATTGAAAATTATTAGTAGTAGTTACTTTTCAGTCTGGCATCAATTTTCTCATCATTTCTCTTTAAGATAAATAATCATGAAACAAAAGATTTTTCTTCAAATATTTCGGACGTTTGAAGTTAAATATTGCAAGCAATTATAAAGTACATGCTTGTGGGTGTAATAAACTTTTGCTAAACTTTCTTAGAGAAAGTTACAGTTGATTTTAAGAGAATTGTTTTGCTACAGATGGTGCAGTTTCTGAGATATATTTCTGATGATCAGGTCCCATTATTATCTTTAGAAAAGTCTATCCCTTAGTATGAGTTATAAGGACACTTCTAGCATACATTTCCAGATTTATAAATATTTTCTTCCCTTAAAACTTGCCTGTAAAACCTAGGCATCAAACCTGGGGACTTCTGCTTTCAGAGCTGATTATTAGACTACTTTTGCCATGACGTCCTCTTTGATAATTATTCTGTAACTTTGGTCATAAAAGACCGGAATTCGAACTTTTTTTCTAACCTTGAGACTGGTATTCTACTGGCTGAGCATTCCTGGCGATGAGATGATATCTCGTTTTTCAAATTTCCTTCGCCAAACCCATTATAATGTGTTTGTCCTCATCATATAATTAATAGATCTCAAAGCATTAGCTTGAGTCATCACTTTTAAAGGAGAAGAAAAATTTTGATCAATTTTTCGATATCTCTTCCCAAAAGAATTTTTACAAGGAGACTAAAATGAAGATTCAGGGACAAAATCCATACAATTTAAAGAATTTCTTACGAAGGAAATCGAATAAAATAAGAGAATAATAAAAAACAAATTTCAGGTAGTCTCTTCTAACGAAACTGCCGCGGGTTATTAACGTAGGATTACTTATCGTTGCTTACTTCTTTTGTAAGTATATATGTATCTATCTATCTATCTATCTATATATATATATATATATATATATATATATATATATATATATATATATATATATATATATATATATATATATATATATATATATATATATATATATATATATATATATATATATATATATAATATGTATATACATATATATATATATATATGTATATACATATATATATATATACACAAATATATATATATATACATATATATATATACATATATATATATATATATATGTATATATATATATGTATATATATATGTGTATATACATATATATATATACATTTATATATATATATATATATATATATATATATATACATACACACACACACACACACACACACACATATATATATATTATATATATATATGTCAAAATTTTGACGCATTTTGATGCTTTTCTGTTTAACTGTTTACTGCTACTGGGTTTGGCGCGCTGCCAAAATTATAACTCACGACGCAGGACAATTTTTTTCTCTCAGGAGGACCGTTATTGAGAAACGTAATCCTACGTTAAAAGGGATATCGGAATACAAACTTTGAATTTCGCTCACCTCCATAATGCCCATTCGCATTTTAGTTAAATGGTTACTTTCAAATAAGTTTAATTAAAAAACGAAACAGATGGGAAAATGTTGCATACAGTAAAAAAAGGAGATCGAAAAGGATTTAAGGCATCTTCATAATTTTCTCCCAGAAGAAATGCAACGCTTTCGCTGTCTAATTGAACTTTAAAGGCAATACCGATAAGAGCCTTTATAAAAAAATAGAACACCTCTGTTTACTATCCCATGTATGAAGAAATAACAGTAGAATTCCCAACGTGCCCAAACATTTCTCTCAGTTATAATCCGGCCATCCCGAGGAGAATAGGAACTGATTCCTTAAAATCAACTCACTTAAAATACATGGCGCATTTCAAAATAAAAGTAAAAAGAATTGTAAATTTTACACACTTGCAAGCAAATAAAAATTTTCTCTCAAAAAAGTGCTACATGCAAACAATTCCCACCACATCAGCATAGTTTAAAAAGACCCGTTCTCCTTTAACAAAATCAAGTAATCAGTGAGTCCAGAACTATACTTCTCCCGAAGAACAATAAAAATCAAGCTAGAGACGTCATCAATATTAATTTCACGGGGAGCCATCGATTAAGACCCCCCAAAAGTCTCAGAGACAGCTAGAGATTGCCATCAAGGAAAAGTGTTATTAAGCCATATTCACAAATCCCTTTTGACCTTCCCGCAGCACCACATTGCTCTGAAAGAATAAGGTAAATAGCAACATAATTTATCCTCGTTTAGCCCTCTCTCGGCATTGCTGGAATTTGAGCTTTTTTGCGTAATTTTTCGCTTTAATTGTTGAATGCTGGCAACAGTTCTGATGCTGACAGAAACATCTATTTATTTATCTGACTCTTTGATAGCAATGCGTTTAAATGATATTTTTGAAAGAGTTAAACGTAAAATGACAGAAGTTAAAGACGTGAAATTTGTCATCCGGAGTAGCTTGATATTGGAGTTTTGTATTTCTGCCTTCTGTTCATGAAATACATTTATCCATCTAAAATGTAAAATAAAACTTTTGAAATCGTTAAAATGATAAGAATGATCTTTAATATACGATTTTTTTCCTGAATTCTTTATATGCAAGCAACAGCTCCACTAATGGCAGGAAGGTCTATTTATTCATTTCAATCACAGTAAGCAAAATATTTAAAGAATATTTATAGAACAATTAAGGTAAAGAAGATACATGCTAAAAAGAAGATATAATCTAAAAATTAAAACAATGAGATTTGGACTGATTAAAAAATTAAAGTTTGCTACTAATTCGCGATATGGCTGGCCACTTCTAGCACTGGTCAAGTCCCTTGGCTAAAGCCCGAAATAATCGAGAATTGATGACAACTTCCAACTTTGATCGGCGAATTCGCGATACGCCTGGCAATCAATGGCCAGTTTGTGAAATGCCCAAGATGAAATGACCATGGATCATGCTGTTACTGGAGTTGATCTTGCCAATTCTTACTCAAATTATTATCACCAGTAAAACCTTATTAAAGTAGAAAAAATCATCTCAAAATCAAAAAGATAAGGACAATCTTTCTTGAGCAATCCGCGAACTGGCCATCGACTGTCGGGCGCATTGAGAATAGGAAGATCAAAGACCGGAGTAGTCATAATTCTCGATTATTTCGGGTTTGGCCAAGTGACTTGGCCAGTTCTAGAAGTGGCCAGACTTCGGACTTTGGCCGTAACATATGTGATTCATCAAAATTGTTATTCAGATTTAAAAGTGCGGTGAAATAATAGTTAGACTGAACTGTGATTACTGTCAAGAGTCGGAGGCTGCAATCTCTCTCACACGAGTAATAATATCAGGAACATAAAAGATAATTAATACATAGTTTAATGGTACAATGATTTGCAAATTTGTCTGAAAATAAAATTGCCCAGGCATATATATATATATATATATATATATATATATATATATATATATATATATATATATATATATATATATATATATATATATATATATATACATACATACATATGTACATACATTCATACATATATACAGAGGCTGTTCGCACATTTTTTAGACGATTTTGGTAAGAGGTAATAAAAATTCGTTTGCTGCAAAAGAAAAAATTGCAATTGTACTATGTTTTTAAAAGTCAAAATTATTGTCTGCGACTTGAAAGTTTTGTTTTTATTCAAAATGGCGTTTTTAACAAAGCAGTGGTTCGAAGGTTACATTTATGCTCTTTCCGAAGAGAAATATGCATACTCCGTTATCCAAAAACGATGTGAGAGTCATGGTTTTGTGATATGTAAAGCGTCGATAGGTAATATAGTCAACAAGAAAGGAAAATAACGTCAAATTGGAGCCTCAAGGGGGACAAAAATTCCAAACAAGTATCCAAGGAAAAAAACGGACATCTTCGACTATTGCAAAGGTACGTTGTTTAATGTTAAAAGAAAATCCCCCTTGTCAAAGGACAGTTGCAAAATCATTAAAATGCTCGGTGTCCACTGTAAACAAAATGATAAACGTTGATTTAAATCTTAAGAAAGCAAAAAAACGCAATGTGCATCGTCTTCTTCCAAATCATGTCGCTGAACGCAGGACACGCTGCAGAATTCTATATGAGAAACACTTATCCAAAGAAAAATGGAAAACAATTGTCACAGTTGATGAATCATGGGTGTATTTAAATGATTGCAACAAAAAATGAGCCATTTATTATCATAAAAGGGGAGAAAAAAATTTAAGTACATGGTTCAAAGAATCGAAAGAAAGTTTTTCTAAGGGATTCATGATTGTTGCCGGTTTTTCTTATAATGGCAAGTTGAAAATAAAGAGAGTGGAAAAAAATGTCACGATTAACTCCAAATACTATCAGGAACATATTTTATCGCCAATTTTTTTAAATGAAATACCATCGCTTTACAAACAGTGCCATCAATCAGTGAGACTCCATCAGGACAAAGCTAGCAGTCACACATCAAAATCCACTGTAAATTTCCTAAAATAAATGGAACAAAAAACTGGTATCAAGGCCATACCCTTCACTGATATCCCTACTAAATCTCCCGATGTATCACCTATGGATTTTTGTGCTTTCGGACTTTTAAAATCTGCATTATCCAAACGTCGACCCAAAACCCTTACAGGACTCTGGAAAGCTGTTCAGGAGGAATGGGATAGAATACCTCTTCTGACACTTCAAAAGGCATTATTATCCTGGAAATTGCGGTGTCGAAAGATAGTTCAGAATAAGGGATGTCAAATAGAACAATTTAAAACACAAGAATTTTATGTAATTTAGTTTTGTGAATACAATATACATCGTCTAAAAAAATGTGTGAACAGCCTCTGTATACATACATACATACGTACATATATATAAATACATACATACATACATATATATATATATATATATATATATATATATATATATATATATATATATATATATATATATATATATATAGTATATGCCTGTGTATCTGTACTTAAAGTAAGATGTACAGAAGGACACACGCACACACAGACAGACAGTACAGCATAACAAATGTTGTGTCTGGTAACATAATCATCGTTCAAACCCGCAGTTTTTGTTATTTGAAATTTAGAGTTCCATTAAATGTTAAAGCCACAAAAAATACTGGCTTTAAAGTTACTATACTTTTTATACAGCTTTTGTAGAAAATTTTGTATTCCAGGTTATATTTGTCCCCTTAGTTATCATGTGCATATTGATCACGTGGAGTATAGAGAAAGTACATTTTAACATACATAAAAAACAGCCTTCTCTTTCTGCTATAAATTATTTAACCTGTTAGTTTAGACATGCTCATAAGGAGCAGATGAATTTCGCTTCATGGAGATCACTGAACACTTTTCATGAATCGGGGGTCTATAAATATCTCTTCTTTGTAGACAGGTGTTTAAAACTTCACCCCATCTTAGCGTAGATCTTTTCGCTGTGTATACCAACTACGGTGTTTCAACTTTCGTTTTCTGACAATGCCTCTTTTACAGTAAAATTGTATTACTAACATACATACATACATACATATTTATATTTGCATGTGTATATATATATATATATATATATATATATATATATATATATATATATATATATATATATATATATATATATATACATATATATATATGTATATATCTATCTATATGAATATATATAGATATATACATCATATATATATATATATATATATATATATATATATATATATATATATATATATATATATATATATATATATATATATATATATATATATATATATATATATGTATATATATAAAGTAAAATCTAGTTGTGAATTTCTGACTTCAGAAGTGTCAACATCACCACTGAATGAAAAGTAATTTCAGAAAGATATGAAGTAACTAAGGAGTAAGGGATTTATAAGAGTCATCTTAAACACCCAGTTATTCCTAACCGGTAGGCGGCAGTACTTTAGGGTACCTCAAAATAGGCCAGGGGTGCTGCGAGATTTTGGAGGTACAAACGAAAAAAAAATATTACTAGGGCCTACTTAAAACAAATATTAAGTTGATATAAAATATTTTTGCTTTAAGAATCAGTCGCAAACAGAGCTATTCTTAAAAATATCTATTGTAGTCCTATTATTTAGTATCTAGTATTGTTTAGTATATCCTATTATTTAGTATGTGCTATTAATTTGTATGCCCTATTATTTATTATGTATTTATGTAGTCTTATTATAATTGTAGTCTTTTTGTAATACTGTGGGGAATCCTATGGCTATTTTTGAAAAAGCCTTTATATATTCTATTTTGATGTTTGTTACTTGCACTTTTCAATTAATAAATAAAATCAGAAATGGTGTAAGTATTTATTTGAACTTAAATTTGACATAATCCTGATATAAATTTAGCTTTGATTTAAAATTTAAGAAACTGGAAAAGCTAACATTCTACAAGAGTGCCCCGAGTTTTTAATCTATTTCCAAACTGTGCCTCAGACGTGTTTGGAATCCCTTCCTTAGCCTTACACATACCTTCAGTAGGGAAGAATTAGACAAAAGAATTGTTAAAACTTGGCTTCTAACTAAACAGAGGTAACAACAAATATCCAACTTGACGAAACTTTAGTAGATGAATATTGCTCTCAATATTTCAATATAATTCTTGCTGTCAATATAATTTAGAACATGACAGGGGACAAACATCTCTGTTCATTTTACACACACACACACAGTCCGAATGTGGACCAAGGCTGGTGGTTCCCATCTCCGCTTTCTTAACCGTGGGTTTGGGGTGCCATACAGCATAAGTCTCGGTCAGGTGGTCAACCTGACGCGGGACACCAGAGTTAGTTCCCAAGCATGCTTGGTCCTCATTTTATCGACCCACTCAAGGAATGAAATGCTGAGTCGATCTTGCCCAGTCGCAGGGTTGAACCCTGGACCTGTGGTGTGGCAACTTGAAGTATCTATCTCTCTCTCTCTCTCTCTGTATATATATATATATATATATATATATATATATATATATATATATATATATATATATATATATATATATATATATATATATATATATATATATATATATATATATATATATATATATATATATATACATATATATACATATATATATATATATATAACATATGTGTGCGTGTGTGTAAGTAATTAAAATCTGTTCCGTCACTCTGCCTTGCTTTTCCGTCACATTTTTAAATAACGTGTAATTTTCTCCGTAACCTTTCTTTTTTTTCTTTAGTATGTACAAAAAAAATGAATGAATATATGGGGAGTATACCGGGGGGGGGGGGGGACGTATTGAAGAGTCGACATTATAGCATAAAATTGTTTTATATCAACATTTTTTCTAATCTTATCACATTCAGTGCTGTCCTTAATAGCTTATATATCAATTTATATGGTACATAAGTAGTAAAAGCATTTTTGAAAAATGTACAATATGAAAGAAGGTATAACCTATTTTAAATACATTAAAACAGAATCTTATATGCCGTATGTGTCTGAGGATAAAAGGGTATATTTATAACGCTGTATAGCAAGTTTAAAATCTTTCAGTTTAAGGCGAGGGATCCTTCGACCTTCCCTCTCCATTACTCGTAATGTATTTAAGATAAGAGCTTATAAATGTGTGAACGTTTCCACAGTTTAACATATTTTCATAAAATCTTCACAATAATTTAAAAAGTAACCTCAAACAACATGCAGATTTGAGCATGTCGTATTTCTCAAAACCTCCCTCCTAACATTCCCATTTTGCGATGAAATCCCTGGGGTATGTAACGCGCTTCTATTAAAAATATGCACTCAGTTAGAAAATTGAATTTATTTACGGGCTGCAGTACAATTTGGATATTTATTTATCCATCTAGTTATTAAATTGAATTTCGTTTTACTCCTCTTTAATGCAACCAGCGGCATAAAATTAATATTTTCTATAAACATGTCCTTCATTAAATTCCTTCTTCAAAATAAATCCAGGGACTGATTCTCGCCTTGTATTCGTCTTGCTATACTCAGTTCAATTGAAATTTTATTAGCACCTCATACATCATAAAACCCAAACATATGATGGATTTTTCTTCTAATTTAAAAAGAAATTAAAAGGTCCTTTGATATAAAGAATGATTCTGCAGATCAATTTGTAAAACAAACTATTTTTTGCAATCTCTATAAAATAATCACTAAGTTACTGTATGCTTTATATCATAAAGCCAAATCTGTAAGGTATCAATTTATTTCAAAGAGAAATTATTAATTCGTATTTACTTTTATTTGTATATTTACTGTCTTAATTTTGAAATAATTGCATAAAGTCTCTCCTGTTTGGATCAGTCGCGTGGTGTTTATTTTTAATCAATACGAATTCGCAATCAAGTATCTATAAGAAAAACCACTGGAAGATTTTTTAAGAACAGTTCTTTTTTAAAGCAAAAAAGGACCGGGTTTAAATGAACTCACTTCATAATTGGAATTTCCAGTAATTAACTTCACTATTAGTGAGAATTAAAAATCAGTTTGCTAACTCAAGGAAGCATAAAAAAGCTTTTAAGCATTAGGAAGAATTCGCAATGCTTAAAAAAGTTATTTGTAAGTAAAAACAGTGTGAATAAAGCTTTCGTATGTAATATTAACTCAGCCACTATTATAGAATTTTTTGTCAATATTATTAACTAAAGTCTAAGCATTACAAAACATCTAGATATTATTAACTTCAAAGACACTAAAGGCATACACGTATAACTATATATATTGATAAACTTTAGCTTATATATACTTTAGCTATCTTTTCTACCGTTATTTTGCATCTTAAAATATACTTCTAGACATACTGCTAAGCATAATATACATATGATACAAAATTTATTATCAAGTATGAAAAAAGCTTTTGTATGTATTATTAACTCAACAACTATTATAGAAATTTTTTTCAATATTATTAACTAAAGTCTAAGCATCACAAAACCTCCAGATACTACTAACCTCAAAGTCACTAAAGGTATACACGCATAACTATATATAGATAAACTTTCACTTGTGCAAACTTTAGCTATCTTTTTTCCGTTATTTTGCATCTTAACATAAACTTCTAGATATACTGCTAAGTTCAATATACATATGATACAAAATTTATTACCAAGTATGAATAAAGCTTTTGTATGTATTATTAACTCACCAACTATTATAGAAATTTTTGTCAATATTATTAACTAAATTCTAGGCATCACAAAACCTCCAGATATTACTAACCCCAAAGTCACTAAAGGCATACATGCATAACTATATATAGATAAACTTTCGCTTATACAAACTTTAGCTATCTTTATTTCCGTTATTTTGCATCTTAACATAAACTTCTATATATACTGCTAAGCATAATATACATATGATGCAAAATTTATTACCATGTCTGCTTCGGATTTCTTTCATCAAAACGCTCATAGTCATTTTGTAAATTTGACCCAAATAGCATCGCTAAATAGGAAACGCATTTTTTTCCCCAAGAAGCGAGCCCGTCAATTAAGCGTCAAAAATTGCGTTGTAAACAAATATGCAAGCCTAATAATCTCGGAAATATCTAGTTTAAAAGGCCTTTCTAAACTTTACTTCTCCTCTTTCGTTCCCACGACACAACGATATCAGAAATTTTGGCACTTTTCCAAAGAAAAAAAAATTATTTGTATTTCTGATATATTTGCATGTTTTTAAGTAAGGAGGCTTTTGTGATGTCTGTTCGTTTTCTAGCACCAAATAAACTGAAACGTAATTATGTCTACAATTCCTCTAAAAGGTTGATAGCAGTGATTTTGGATGATATTTGTAGAACACAATTAGTTACATAGCATGCAAAATATATCCAATAGTAACTCACAACAGGCATTGCAATAACAGTCATAGTAAAGCTTTTTTTTAAACTGAGAAATACATTATCATGATTGTGTGTTCTTTTAGATATAATAGTATTTATTCCTCCTCATTTTAAGCTTTCTTGGATTTTTGGCCCTTAAAAACTAAATATTCTTTTATCACTTAATCTTATGATGACTTCAATTTAATTTCTTTCCATTACAAAGGTTGTCAGCTTTTAATTTATTTTTTAATTATAGCTATAATTCATTTCATATAATTAGATTTAAAATCTAAAAAGTATACTCAAAATTAGCAGTTAATCATATAAAATTCTAAACTGCTAATTTGAAAATTATTTATAGATTTATAATTTCCATTTTTATATAAGACATATTTAAAGATATATACTTTATAAGTATAAAGAAAGAAAATTTCTTTTTCTAATATTATTTGAGTTTTTGTGGTTAGAATGAGACCATATTTATAGTCATTTCGTCGATTTTCAAGGTCCTGTGCCCCCTTAAACCAAGCAAACTCTCACAGAGGGAAAATTAATAAATTTTTATTTCATTTGACTTAGATTGCTCTAAGAGAGGATATAAATTGAAACAGAACGATATTTAGACCTGTAGATGAAGACATCGTTATCAATGATTGGGCTCTGACAAACATCAAATTTTTGGTGATGTTTTGATGAAAAAGTCTGAAATTATACAGAAATATGCTGAATGTCCCGACACTAATTGACCCATCTTCCTGTCTTTCCTAAGCATTAATTAGCTTAATGCGTCAGGTCGAAAGATGTACCGCCCGTTCCAAAAATATATGGGGTAAATTGGTTAATCGCCTTATCTTGCATCTGCTTGCTCGCTCAGAACGCAGATGCTAACAAAACAGTTTCGGTATTTAGCCATTGAAAAATGTCACTTTTCTCTCGAGATTGTTGGTACGAACGAGTGACTGATGGGGCCTAATGAAGAGATAAGAAGAAAAAAATCCATGAAAAACGTAAGCAATTACGACTAGAATAGTAATTATTAGTAATTATATTCTAAATAACTAGGCTACAGCCAAATGAACCTAGAGAGCACTGGATTTTTTCTTCATAATAGAGCTGCAAACATTATAAAATTAGTGATAATAACGCTGGACTTACTCGTTAATTGTATGCTTTAAGATTATGAGGACATTTCCACACTTTCCCAACCCTACCAATTATTTTCTAACTTCAAATACAACTAATTAGTCGGGGATTAAGCCCAAGTCTATCTGCTCTCCGGATTGTAATACTGACCACTATTTGTCTCGGCTATCTTTTTTTTTAACATACAATTCCTGTTCTCCCCCTCATTTGAGGTATCGGACACCTCCGGTCTGAATCCCTTCATTTTTTAAGGCACTACAATAAATACTACTATAATTAATACTGTGCTTCACATTTTCAGTTCTTCAATTTTTCTTCAACAGATCCGCCCATAAATCATACCCAGAACAGTCTGCATTTCAGACAGGTAATACTGACCGTTACAGCGGCAATCCACGTCCTGAACTTCATAAATAAACCTAAGAAAGATTTTCCTTCCTGTCTTGCGAAACATGGATGAGAACGTGACAAAAACCTCGCTTTTCTTGGGAAGCCTTCTAGAAGGTGTTTTTTTTTTTTCGACAGTGAAAATTATTTAAAAATACCCTCGTTTGCACAAAATATATGCACATTTAACATAGGGTTACAGAAGTCCATTTGAGGCGCCACAGTCTTTCGGGGGTTAGTACTCTAATAAGGCGGCCACTTCCATGAAACGGTCAAAATTCCCAAAGCCAGTCATTTGCTTTGGAATTTAGTAAACAAGAAATCCAGATTTTTCAGCAGGAATCAAGAACTTAGCTGTCATTATAGTCAATGGAACTACAGTACTGATGGATATACCAAAAATGATTCAGTTCTGTCACTCTGAAATTTTTTCACTGTGAATCACTGTGATTTTTTTTTCTAGTGACCGCAGTCATTACCAGTGAATCTAGTTGAAGACATCAAACCCTCTACAAACAGCGGCATAAAATTTATGTAACTAACATATAATAAAAAACTCAAATATATCCTAACATCAACAATCCGCGGGCAATCTTTGTCTAATGCTTCTTCAGCATGATGAAGTCAAAGAAGATGATGAAGACAGCACATCTTCGTATGCGGAATCACTCTACCCTATTATTTAATAGAATTTATTCTACCCCTTTTAAACATTACTCATTGCAAATAACTAATTAGACGAGTACAATGATCACTAGATGGGAACAAAAAATATATATGCCTCGCTTTCATGGGGAGGGGCCACAAGACAGTAAATAACACTATTGAAGGGTTGGGGATACTCATAGATTTTTCCCATTCGTTAGTGTCCCTAAACCTCTTGAATGCGGGTGCCTGACTATACATCTGAAACATATTTAACGCCTTCATTAAAAATATTTTATAATATTAAATATTCCTGTCTAACATCCTTTAACACTTTAAATGCGGGAATGTTCCGTGTGTAATTTTTACAACGCTTATCTGCGGGCTATGGAAAATTCCTTTTTCTTTTTTGTCCATGTGTTTTCTGGGAGCCGGTACTATTTCATGCGCTTAAAACTAGCTTATTTACGTGCAACGCATTCCTAAACAGTTATTTCAAAAACACCCCGTGGCACCCAGGTTAATATGCGCTAAGCATCCCTATTATAAGGTGTTAAACTATTAGGTACATGATACTAGCATGAGTCCATGTATGACCTCAAGCATGGCCTGGAGGCACGCGGTTGGGTGAAGAACTGTTTTTATAAAAGCGAAACTAGGTGTCATTCTTATGATTTATTGTGATTTATAATAAGTTGTGTGCGCCTGCCTCTCTTTGGAATTGCCTGTCATCTCAATTTTTTTTTTTTTAATTTTATGGAGTGCGCAGTGAAAGTTTTGTTTTGTTTTTTAAGGGTTGCTTTTATGTTCTCATTCAAATACTTTAAAAATAAGTTCTACTTGACAGTGTTAAGGCTGCTTGCTGTGTACTAACCCTAATGGAATCGTTCACCTCAATGTTAACCTATGGAGAAAATGTGTCTACTATTTACAGCTACATAGATGCTGATAATCCAATAAAAATGGTATGTTTCAGGTAGTCTGAACTTCTCTGCACCTTCCAACTGGATTCATTTTTTAAATTTCGTCCACCAAAGGAATATATGAACATTTAAAACACACTATAACAGATTTTCCCCCGAATAATTTAAATTTTAAAATATTATTTGCATTTTAAAGAAACGAAAAATCCCCCAAGATGTAATATTTTTTTCTCTATTGCAGAGTACAATTTTTTTTTTAATGTTTCAGTTCAAGTCGGCAATCCTTGGGCACATTTTCTCCATAGGTTAACATTGAGGTGAGCGAATCCAATAGGGTTTCTACACACCAGCCTTAAAAGCGGCTCGCGTGACTATATAGCTGCTGCTCAGCTAGAATTTTTTTTTCATTCATTTTCCTTCGCTATTTCTACGATTTCGTTTAAAATTACCAAAGCCGGAAAATGCAAACTTCTTCCAGCATGCTCATCAATTGTAAAATCCCGTAGAGCAAACTGTTTTAATCATTTTTATTTCCAACACGCATCTAATATTGCCCTATAACAAGCCCATATCCAATTTAAATCAATTAAGGGAATTTAAAATGCTCAAACTCAAACGTAAATTCTGAAAATTTAGTAAATTTTCGCAATTTTTAAAAATAGCCCTCAGAAATCCGACGCGCTACCGATAGGCTACCTCTGACCCGTAAGTCATTTGTACGGATTTTAGCCGTTTTTAGTCAATCGGGATTATTTTTATGTGTAATGGGAGACAAATGTATCAATTCTGGAAAGGGTCAGTTTTTTTTTTTTTTTTTTTTTTTTTTTTTTTTTTTTTTTTTTTTTTTTTTTTTTTTTTGACTGTTAAGTTTCATAAGGCACTATGGGAAACTCGCATTCAGGACACGAACAAACCCTTTCGGACAAAGTTGTTGTAATTGGAGAGTTAGTAGTCTAGAAGTTAATCTAGAAGTCCTATTCGCATGCCTGGAAGACGGTTGTTACAGTGACACTAGACCATTGAAAAAACGTTGGAAAAAATAAGGAAACTGTAGCATATTGAAACGAAACGTGTTTAACTGGCGTGGTATGCGAGTGGTCTAAAATAGCAGGCCAGAAGCAACGAAAAACTTAACTTTTATTTACACAAAACGTAACAAGTAAGAGGTTGGTTCGAGCAAGTTACAACATCACTAGACTGGTGCAAAAGCTTTTAATAACGGCAAAACTTAGTCTTTCGGGGAACAGAAATCTGCACAGCCGCTCTGGCCCAGGTGTTAAAGGGACTCTCGAAAATAACAGAGTCTCGCATATATACCCAGTTTTGAAGTCTTCGCCGGTGGCGGCCAGTTCTTAGAAAAATGCGGGATTTCAGAGGGTGAAAACAAGGAATTCCGTGCTCGCTGAGCTGGCTGACGGTCTTGGATTCGATGACATTTTTAAGGGAACATATTGCTTCTATAACGTCAGAATACTCTGACTGACAACCCCGATAGACATCTTTATGAGGGAGAAGACGGAGATTCCCCGATTTTTCAGTGAGGATGAAAGTGGGGCTTAACCCGCAGAAATCCAGGAACGTCGAACTCCGGCAGTGAAACCGTATGGGATAGCCTTTTAACCCCCACAGAATTTTAGAATGTTGTGCAAACGCGTGGGAATGTTATTAAGTCCTGCAGTTGTGAAAGGGCTTGTTCGCAAATCGTGAGAACCGCACGTTACATGCGTGACGTCACAAAACAAATAAGTAGAAAGTATTCTGCGAGAAAAAATTGTAAAAAAATATATGTTCGGCCAACGCTGTGTCCATTGGGAAAAAAATCTTGTAGGCCGCTAAAAATAGGTAGGAGAGAATTTCAAGGTGTTACTATTAGAAAAGTGAAATTCTATTAGATGGTGCTGTGATCTATAGTGATTTGGACACGGGATCGAAATTCAGAAAGATAAGTACGACTCTTACTCCTGGCAGTCAGGTTGGCCTGGTTAAAATCAGTTAAAATCAGTTAAAATCGTTTAAAATCAGTTTGGCCTGGTCGAATAAACAATTGTTTCTTGCACAACGATTCTTCTACAACATTTAAGACTCTCTCTTTTCCATTCGAGGAAATATTCGTATAAATAAATTCAGAATAAGTACAGTAAAGTATTACCGAAGATAATGAACATTGACTGCAAATGAAGCATACCGAGAATTTAAAAAATTACCTATAAATGAGAAAGAATCATGACCTAGAAATGCATAAAAGACGTTCTATTGTTCATTAAATGTTAACCAATCGTTTTACAACAAATTTTTATATTTACGGAGCAAGAATATTTACAAATCACTGCAAGCAAGATGTAACAATATTTGCTTCAGTTCAGTGCGAGAGCCATTGCTGCTTCTTTTTTGGAATTTATAATATCGATTACAATTAGAGGTTTCCGTTGTGCTGGGAACTATTGGTGGGATGGGAATCCAACTGTTGAAAACTAATTACGGAATCTATTGTTACAGGTCTGGCAAATATTCAGGATATATGTTCATAACATGCTCAGATTCAGAAAACAATAAAACATTAACAGTAATCATTAATATTAATATACGAAACCAGCATCAAGTAAAGAGCAAAATACCAACCGCGTAAGTGACGTCCAAATCCTTTCAAACAATATTGTGGTACCCCAGTGGATTGCCAAATAATTAACCCACGTTTGCATTTTCATCGAATATGTATGAATTTTTCTTTCATTCTTTATTTTTTCTTCTTCCCGCCAGTTTTTCGATTTCTAAAAATTAACACAACACGTGTCCTAGGCTTAAAACGAGGCGCCATTTTTTGAAATGCATGTCTCGGGAAGCAAAGGGAAGAAAAAAATAACTTGAAGCGTTGCTTTGCATAATCTTGTTATGCTTCTCGCCGGTGTGTTCCAGTAATTAATCTGTAGTCTGTAAAAAGGTCTTAGCACTTTTAAAGTACTCGCTGACATAGCATAATTAAAATTAATGAGATTTTATGCGCAGTTTAAGTTTGTTGATTGTTTGTATGGATGCAGAGGCAGACAGCTGATGGTCTTAAGATATCGGAAGAGACACTTTTGTGAGAAATTATAAGGCCATTACTCCTTGGACGTTAAACGCTTTACGCCTTTCCTCCTATATTCTGTAAAACGAAGGTTTTAAATTTCTGTCCAGATAATAAAACGTAAATTAAGGTTTGCTTTTAAGCCCGCTCAAAGCGTGGAAAGCCTTAAAGATCATGTCTAGGATAAAAATTAAAACCACTGGACAATCAATGTTGGTTATTTTATACCAGGAATCTTATATAAATGAATATCTGCAATAAAACAGTTTAGGGATAATGTTAAATATATTATTAAGTGTTATTTATATACAGGAATTTTATTGAATTTTATTAAATAAATAAAGAAGATTTGAATTTAGCAACCGTGAAGCGACCTCTCTGTCAAGAGACAGAAAAAGCATTAAAGCTGCTGTGTACTAACCCTATTAGATAAGCTCACCTCAATGTTAAAGTATGAAGAAAATTTGCCTTCTATTTACAGATACATAAATGCTGATAATCAAATAAAAAAGGTATTTTAAGATAGCCTGGAATTTATGAGCGTTTAAAACACACTACACCTAGGGATACGTAATATTCGTATTTAAGAATTAGATGCGAATAAATGCGAAATTTGCCGATATGAGCGAAGAAATGCGATAATTATTTTTTTACTATTTTTGGGTGAAAACTCGGTGATAAACGGCTTTTTAAGCGAAATTAGGTAATAAAAGTAATAATTTATTAACATAATCTAACACCATACACGGTCTTTAACTGAGAGATGTCGCTCTCGAAATTTGCTTATTGCTAAAGACTTAAGGAAGATAATGTGGAGACTACTACAGTATTAGCTTTTAACCTAAGAACTTTGATACTTACCTAACCAAGTAAGTAAAATCGTGATTTCTTATAATAAATGCGAAATTTTTGAATATATATATATATATATATATATATATATATATATATATATATATATATATATATATATATATATATATATATATATATATATATATATATATATATATTTGCGAATAAATGCGAAATTTTATTTATTGTAAAATTTTTTTTGCGAAATTTACGTACCCCTAACTATACCTCATTTTTTCCCAGAATAATTTGAATTTTAAAATATTTGCATAAAAAAATGAAAAATACCCCAAGGTGTAAACTTTTTTTTCTCTACTACGGAGTACATTTTTTTTTAAATCTTTACATCCAAATTGGCAATCCTTGGATACATTTTCTCGATAGGTTAACATTGACGTGAGCTAATCCCAATAAGGTATACACAGCAGCCTGAACCTAACCAACACAGAAAGAAAACCAGTATTCACCAGCCTAGTTCCTCTCGGGATAGCAAACTGTTCACAAAGGGCAGTTCCATTAAATTTCTTGCGCATTGAAATGGGGAATGGAGCAATATCTACTCATTTCTAAAATTGCCATGATTGTATGGATTAACTGCAACGAAGCATACATGCATTAGAAAAGGATATTTTAGGAAAGGTACATTACGGCAGAAAAGTAAGTTGGTTTGACTTAGAATTCACACTATAGAAAATAACTCGAGTATATTGGCACAAAACGGTACTAAGTAAGCTACAATTACGTTTTTCAATTTCTTGACATTTATATTTGATTTCTTTCATTTTCACGCCCGGTGGTGTAGTGATTAAAAGCTTCAAGCTGCCACACCACAGGTCCAGGGTTCGGTCCTGCAACTGGGAAAGGTCGACTCAGCCTTTTATCCCTTGAGTGGGTCGATAAAATGAGAACCAAGCATGCTTGAGAACTAAACTCTGGGGTCCCGCGTCAGGTTTACCACTTGACCAAGACATATGCTGTATGGCACCCCAAGCCCAGGGTCAAGAAAGTGGAGATGGACACCACCGGACTTGGTCCACATTTAGACTGTTGTGCTTTGAGTTTATTTCTTTCAATTTCTTTCTTCTTTCTCGTAAATCGGTAGTTCTCCCCTAGGAGGACACTCCCCCAGCCCAAAGGGAGGAGAGTAATATTCGGGGGGGGGGGATGGATGGTTAGCAAAAAAATATGGCTAGAACGTATTTTAATAAGTCTTGTGAAAACAGATATCAAAGTGAGCGATTCGATACATTATCTTATATAATAATTATCGAATTATTGTTACTTTTTGTTTTGTTTTTATGACTGCAATGAGATAGTGATGTAAACAGCGTATAGTCTTTGTGTCCATAAATTAAGGATAATTCAGAATCACACGGAAATCAAACTCTAAAGTAAAAATTTCACCTGTAGAATTATCACACACATCTTGAAGAATAATATGCAAATTACAGGAAGCCACCAGATGACGCCGATAGTACGTCACAATGACAAGAGTGTAAGAGAGGGGTATATAAGGAATGGTGGTAATGAAGTAAAATTGTTCACAAGTGTTCTGTAAGCCGCTCAGTGCCATAACCGAATAGTTATGACACAGAGGACGCATGTGGATGATTTTTTACGTGGTAGAATTATCGGCCGCCTGGAATGTGGGCGTATCTCAGATGGAAGTATCCGAGGAACTTGGAATTTCCCAAAGTGTCATCTCTAGGCTTTGGCAACGATTCCAAGATGATGGAAATGTCAGTAGACGTTGCAATACAGGTCGCCCCCGAGTTACAACGCCGATTGAAGACCGGTATTTGGCAGTAACTGCCAGAAGAAGCAGATGGAGCACAGCATCCGACCTGTCTCGTCAGCTATCTGCAGCCACTGGTACCACAGTTTCAAGGCAAATCGTATACAGACGTTTGGGAAATATTAGTCCATATGCTCTCAGGTCTGTCAGATGTGTTCCGCTCACGGCAACTCACTGTCGGCAGCGATTATCCTGGAGTAGAGAACATGCAATGTGGACATTGTCACAGTGGTATTTATGTGATGTTTTCCGACGAGTCCAGGTTTAGCTTGCAGTCTGATTCACGCCCAACTTTCATATGCAGAACGCCAGGTACCCGTTACCACCAAGACAACATCACTGAACGACACCGTTACAGTGGTGCAGGATTGATCGTTTGGGGTGGAATTATACTGGGCTCCAGAACAGATCTGCATGTTCAAGTCGGAACCATGAACAGCCAAATTTATCGGGACATCATTCTGGAACAACTTGTACTTTTGTTTAGGGGTGCCATGGGCGCAGAATTTGTGTTTATGGATGACAACGTCCGTCCTCACCGAGCAAACATCGTAAACGAATGCCTTCAATCTGAGGATATCACCCGTATGGAATAGTCATCATTCTCACCGAATTGAATCCGAATTGAATTGAATCTGAATTGAATCCGATAGAGCATGTGTGGTACATGCTTCGCCGACGAGTTGTAGCCCGTCAACCATCTCCTACATGTGTACCGGAACTTTGGAGAGCATTGCTTGCTGAGTGGAGTAATCTTCCCCAAGATCAGCTCGATAATTTGATACTCAGAATGCCTAGGCGTTGTACGGACTGTATTTAATCGCATGGGAGACATACAATGTATTAACAATCATACCAACCATGTAATATTAAGTTTTTGTAAAGAAGATATTTTTTACAATTGCTCCAGGGAGCAAAAATCGTAGTTTTTATGAATGGTATCATACATACACCATCATTTTTGTTCTTTATCTTTTGATTAATAAATGGGCTTTATGAATAAATCACGTTTGTTTTGTTTCTGAACTTTTATTTGCTGGAGCTAGCATTATCCTTAATTTGTGGACATGAGTGTATATGTATATATATATATATATATATATATATATATATATATATATATATATATATATATATATATATATATATATGTGTGTGTGTATATATATATTATATACACGCTGAGGATAAATTTCTGTTAACTTCAGTAATTTAGTTTTGGGTAGGAAAAAAGGAAAAACACATGTTTATAAATTTTTAAAAATATTGAAATTTCATAATTTTCAAGATAATAACACGACTCAAATAGGACAATGTGGGATACATATTAACAGACGTATGAAGTATATATCTTCCATAAGAGAAAATTACTTCTATTTTAAACACACGTCTAGAGGAAAGAATTTCAGCATTAGCTTGACTCTCATTAACAAGTTCCAAGAAAACCAAACCATCCTCCTATATACTAGAATAACATGCGTGTAATCCTCACCAATACCGCAAAATCGTCTTTGAATCTCCTTCCTTCGGTCGACAAGATTAACATTGCACAATGACAGTATGAATCACTAACGAATGAATTAGCCACGACTCAAATAAGATTGTCGTCACAAATCGGAGTGTGTGCCGAGTAAATTAAATTTCATTCGCTCATTGTCAAATGTTACCATGATGCTGTGTAATCGTGATTTGGAATGTTATGAAATCAACAGATTCAAGAAGTCGCTGGAAATTTTATTGTTAAAGAATCGACCCAGAGATATATTTATTTGTTAACAGCTCATGCATTTTACACTTCGTTGTATGAAACAATTTTTTCCCCTTTAATGATAGAAAGTTCTTTTCCGCGCTTGAAAAATAACTGATATTCAATACTTAATCAAATGAGGCATTTGCGAGATAAATTATAGGCCGAGTCTAATTAACCTACGTGTATTAAGTAGAAGGTAAGGCAATGAAATAATTACAAATGATTAAGTCATTAAGTGTAATTTGTTATTGATAAATTATTAATACCTATGTAATTTACTCCTTGTTTTACGCTTCCTGAAGATTTCAAGGACTATAAGGACGAGTTATGGATGCAAAAAATATTTCTAAAGTATAATATTCAATAATATTCAATAATTCGATATCACCTCTCACGTATATATATATATATATATATATATATATATATATATATATATATATATATATATATATATATATATATATATATATATATATATATATATATATATATATATATATATGGTAAAATATATTATTGAGTAATAAGTTTACAAAATCAAACAAAAATGAGAGATGGCAGGGAGAGATTTCACAGCTACAGTTTTTAAAAGAGACTTATATCTGTAATAATTCTCAATCGCAAATATTTTCAGCAGAAAAAGTGTATAGAGAATCTGGATGATATTTTTTTAAATTATACTTAGATGAATTCATCTGACCTGACTTGAGTCAAAATAGATTTCAACTTCTTAGAACAACCATTAACTTTGCAGGTTTATGTTTTGTTTACTTTTCTCCTTGCAGCTTATGATAGACATGAAAATGTCCGCCCGATTCTATAGGTAAATGATTACAAAACATATAGTCGCGAGGTAAAATTACTTTGCTCATGTAACTGAGGGTACCTGACATCTTTGGGAATTGAGTCATATTAAAGAGGGGTTAACACAAGAGAAATCTCCGGATTTTATGCATAATAGAAAATAAAATTATTACTTACATGAGACAAAGAGAGACCCGTGATATCACTATGACAAGGGACATTTCTGCTATAATAAATATAAAAGTTTTTGTTCAGTTTCTATCAATTCAAGTTCCGGCTTAAAAGTGTCTAACATATTTTTTTTTTATTTCGGGGGGAGGAGTTGAGTTACCTGACACGAATATAGGTCTTACCATCTAGAGGTGTACTCCTGTCTTACTATCGAGAAAGTTTACATGAGGTCAGGATACACGATATTATAAACAACAATATATAATTTAATATATAATTTAATTATGCTGTCAGAGTTCATATCTGGGATGGGCGATAAAAGATAATCCAGTAATTACCTTTTATTTGTAAATTGATAAGCTTCTCTAAAAGGGGGTGAGGTTAGATACTGACCCATCCCCGTAGTTGCGCCACTGATAAAAACCACATTACATTTCGCAATCTCCCTTTTAATTTTTAACGTAGGCTTACGTTCCACCATATCGGTCCTCCGGAAAGCAAAATTTCAGATGTCCTGCATCGCGAGTTACAAGTTTGGCAGTGAGCCAAACTCAGTCTGCATCGCTTGGGCAAGCAGTAAACAGTTAAACAGAAAAGTACCAAAATGCGTCAAAATTTTGACACACACACACACACACACACACACACATATATATATATATATATATATATATATATATATATATATAAATACATATATATATACATATATATATATGTATTTATATTTATATATATATATATATATATATATATATATATATATATATATATATATATATATAGATAGATAGATAGATAGATAGATAGATAGATACATACATACATACATATATACATATATACATACAAAAGAGGTAAGTAACGATAAGTAATCCTACGTTACTAACTCGTGGTAGTTTCGTTAGAAGAAACTACCTGAAACTTTTTTGTTTAAATATCTTTCTTTTCCTTAGATCGGCTTTTCTACCTCTATAGGCTTAGTGTCAAAATATAATTGCATCTTGCTACTTGCTACTTGCACAAACTGACAAACGACACCCACAATGTCTTTATCTCAGACGTGCAAACTTTATATACATCTAAATCTAAATTTTACAGGATTACCAAAGATCTCAGTTTTATCACTGATAGGGAATCAGATATGAGTATCTGTTAAAATATTTCTCATATTCCATGTTCTGTGCATTCTTTTTTCCCTTTTTTTCAACAAAACGAAAGCGGAAAAAAGTAATAATTTCTTTCAGAATTTATTACAGAATATTATCAATACATAAATTGCTACTCTTTAAGCACTTCCGTCCGCTAATTTAAAATAAATATTATCTCATTTAACACCACCCTAAATTAGCTTGCACCATGCTCGTTTTCTAACTCCTTGCACTTATTTATACATAATTCTCACTCTTCCGCCGATTACATAGCCCGTTCTCAGAAGAAGTACAGATAATTTGCAGGTATGAAGCTCTCTTAAAGCTAACTCTGAACAAGTCGGCTTCTCATGGAAAGCAATTTTGACACAAATCAAACACACCGAAACCGGTATGCCCGCTATCAGTTAACTCCTTAATTTTCTGGTCCAAAACAAAAATTAATATATTTAATTACAAACTACCTGCTAGTGAGTACGCCATTTATATTCAGATCAAATTCACGGCGAGCCGTGCTTCATCAAAAACTGTGACTTCAATTCATTATTTATCTTCCGAGCGAACGTTTAATTCCAGGCTAAAAGACCGTATTAACAGAAAAGTTTTATTATTTCATTTTTCGCCAGTGGCAACAACAACCATTTTTCATATTTCATCCCTGGAACAGACTAGCTTTAATTACTGGTTGATTCAATGGAAAATAATTACACGTTATCAATAGAAGAGTTGGAGTTGCGTAGATTAATTTATTATTATTTTTTTTAATTTTGGATAGAAAAGATGTAAGCGCCTGTTTTGATAAAGTGTGTGTGTATGTGCATGTATGTGATCTGAGCATTATTTGTGTATTAGAAATTGGTGTCCTTTCAAAGCATAACGTAAATTCCGTCGGAAAAGCAATTCTCCGACCGCCCTAATCAACACAAAATAACCTGGCTTCGAGTAATTCTTGTGATTCGAAATATTTTTCAGTGTTGAAACAGAGGAAAAATTTCACCTCTATGATGCATTATTTTTAGTGTATAAATAAGAAATGGGACGACTTTGAATAAATATAAATGTTGATGCTTCCTTTTAATTTAGTTGAATGGTTTTAAAGGTAATTGTGTCTTTTTAATTTAATCGAAAATAGTAGAAAACTTCATTATCTACTGAAACATATTCGATAAAAAATTAATCTTCATTCATACGCATACATTTATTTAGGAACTTTTTTTATATGAGTAATTTGTCATTTTTAAAAGTCCACGTTTAGATATATATTTTATTTTAAGAAATATATTTATTCTCAAATTATGCTCGATTATATTGCTTAGCGTGTAAGATAAAGTTATAATGATATAATATATATAGTTGTATAAACAACAGACGTTACAATAATAAACACATGTTTTTACACATGTTAACTACATTTAAAGTTTGTTTACCTATATATATATATGAGGCGATGAAAGGCAAAGTGGTGTAAGTCCAAAGCGTTTTACTGCAAAAACTATAAAAAATTCCAAGATAAATTTAAAAAAATTATTATTCATAATAATTATTATAATACTGCAAATAACAATTATTTGCTATTCCACTATAAATTAAACTTGAAGATTACATTTTTGCCCTCAAATAAAAAATTTTAAAATGGGACTTTGCCTTTCAACACCACTTTGCCTTTCACCGCCTCATATAATGGTGGGATTCAAGTAAATTTACAGGCTCTATGTCCTAATCAGTAGTGGACTTTAGCCAATTCGCACCGGTTCTGTAGAACCAATACCTACATTAGGTACTACAGAATATATGTATATGTATATATATATATATATATATATATATATATATATATATGTATGTATTATGTATGTATGTATGTATGTATGTGTGTATGTATGTATGTATATATATACATATGTATGTATGTATGTATGTATGTATGTGTATCCCAACTGATTAATGAACTGTGACCACCTGTTGAATTCTAAAGCCCTCCTCTTGCTCGAACAGCTACTCTGTGAGGTCCGTGTTCGTTTTCGTGTTCAGGTAGCTGTACATCGTTCAATTAATGTGTAGTAGAGAAGATTGGAATAATCCGTCACCTAATACGCTGTTTATACAAAAAATAATTCCTTATGTTGCTTTGTAGGATTGATGGATTGTAGGGAGTTTGATGACAACTGACGTGCTGCATGCGAGAAAAATCAAACCCCTTTAGCATGGGATTTGATATTTCAGGTATGGGGCACTCCATTATCAAGCCCCTTAGACTATGGACACTTTTGTTTTGGAAAACAAATTTTTCTTTGGACATCAATGCATCATAAGATATATTAAACTTAGAGCAGTCTAAAATTTTAACTAGCATTGACAGGTCATTCCGTGTGATCCTGCCAGTACAACAGGGTCCATAACATACAGTCGTTTGTACCATCCTGCAGTGTTAATGCTATGCAAGATGAATATATACGGGTTCAAGTTGCTGAAGCCAAATTCTTACACTATTGTCCCTCGAGTATAGTAAAAACAATGATCAATGAAATCACAGTGCCTATTGTTAGTCTTTTACGGCGATTTACTACCAGAAGGTGTTGTACAAGGTACTTGCTTTTATAACCCACACATTAAAACATGATACTCCTCATTGTACGGAATATTATTTCAGGTTGCTCTATATTGTGTTGTCAACTTGAATATCCACTTGATCATTGATACATCTATGAATCTACATGTTAGTTGACACCTAATTTTCATTGTTCTTGGACAGTTTTACCTGAAATTCATTGCTTTTCCATTTTGTCTCCAGTCTTGATGTGCACGTCAGTTGCAGAAGCTCTTGAGCAGTTCACCAGGGTAGGAGTTTATAAAGTGCGTGTGGCACGCCTCTTCGACAACTCACTTCTTTTACAAAGTCTTAATGAATTCATTGTTTCACCTATTATGCCCATTATTTTAAATATTTGCCCCAATTATGTTCCACAAAGTCATTATAAATCCTCCCGTATTATATTTAATGGTGTCTCGACTCTTGTTGGTCAAGGGACTAACACTTCATGATCACTTTGCGCAAGAGTGATCAAATAGTTCATTCATCAGTCATTTACATTAGGTGTGTGATGTAAAATACTCGTTAAATTCCATGAATTGGCTTATTAAAAACCCGTTTTAGTCTAACGCATACCTTCTGAAATTCAAAACAAATTTTTAATTTACATAATTTGATGACTGCTTAGAAATGTGCTTGTCTATCTCACACAATGCCTTTAATAACGTATATTTTATAGAACCACGCACAAATAGAATAACATTATTTACACTGCGTACTTAAATGCCCTAAGAATCCAAATCACCCTCAAACGATTGAAGTTCACTTAAGTGAAAAATTTGACTTATCATATAGGAAAGCAAATATAAACATCATTACTGTAACTCATTTTAGGAAAAGAGCGCTGAAAGTAGGATTTAGTGCATCAGTTCACAAATTTCTCTTACTATTTTCAAATTTTGTAAGGATTCCTTTCACATTCTAAATAGCATGTTATTAATTCAATAATTCGTATTCCCGCAAACAGGAGCGTCACCGAGGCTTTTATGGAGTCAAATAAATATTTTAAAATATTTCTCAAATATTGCCGGTAGCAATGAAAACGCACATAACTACATATTTAGATATCAAATAAAAGGGTATTTAGAAAGTATTATAAACTTATCGAGACGGAAACTCAGTCTAAATCTCAGATGAATTTTGAATCTCTTTGATTTAAAATTTTGACTCGTAAAGGGAGCAATTTGATTTAGAGGGAATAAGCTCATGGTGTTCGTTTCTCTGAAGCAAGAAATTCTTAGAAGTATCTCTTGGGAAAACGAGAACGCATTTTGATTCTTATGTTTTAATAAGCTATGGAGTCATGAATTTCGATGTAGATGAAAAAGGGAATAAATAATTTTGCTGCAAACTCGGGTTTGCCTTTAAAAGTTGCGTGAGGTATATCTAAGTAAAATCCCAATTCTTGTTAGAGATTTCGGTTGAGATTATTTTAATTTTAACAGAGCTATATAAGTGATATATAAATATCCCCATACTGTATTTGCACCAGCCTCTAAAGAATTAAGACATGTTCATTCACTCACTATACTAAACACAGTAATATATTTAGTGTAAACATGACCACTTACACTCTCTCTTTAAAATATCTATTTATCCTTATAAATTAAAAGAACTTACATTGCTCATTACTAACCCAAACATCCTAATATACAAGGTAACATTTCATCAAGCAATAGAGGTGGCTAAGATCAATGCTGAACCACATCCCCATGCTCAACAGACAACATGGTGGAACGTCTGGCTCGATTCACAGGTTAGATATCACCTTGGAAACTTGAGAGTTCGTTAGGAAACAATACCTGTACCATAGGATGCACGTGATCCGCCAATATGGTTTTGTAGACTTCCGATGCCACAGGACTTTAATGAACAATTAAGGATCCTAGGGAATATCCTCCAATATCTAGTGCCCCTCCCCTCCAACATCAGACAGTCGCCACCATGCCCAACAATGGACACTAAGTAGTGAAGCTTTTGAAGGTGTTGGCAGAGCGTCTTCACTACCAGTGGTACGAAATAATGTGAAGCAGCATTCATTCGACCACATGACACGTTGCCAATTGTTTCAACTCTTTTTTACTGTCCGCCCTTATCTGACAAGTTTCCTTTCATCGGTGTCACTAATGTGTGGTTTCTGTTTTGCCTCACGACCATAAATGCCAGCTTTTTGCAGAGCCCTACGAACTGTTATTACCGAAACAAGATCATTTACGACTTGCATTCTCCCGTTGATATTTGCTGTTCTGTGTAGTCCTAGGGTTTTTTCGGAAGATCTGTTCCAAGTTCCACCTTCCCTTTGCTGATATCTTCGTGTGACGTCCATATTTTTTGCTTTTAGAGGAAATTCTGTACCGTGTCGTATTTTTTATGCTAGGCGAGGTGATACACCGACAATTTCTGCCGTTTCAGTCGCAGAAGCCCCCGCAAACCTCGTGATGATTATCATACTTCTCTGCAACTCACACATATTCAACATTTTGCGCATTAATTCCAAAACAGCTAAATATATATATTGACTGTACTACTACTGCATGATAGATGATCCTCGTACTACACCGTATTATATATTTCTGCTTTCCGATGACATTGTTGTCGTGATTTGCATACGAGGCAGTGCACGCGCCTTTTTTAATCTGTGTTTTTAATATTTTGATACTCCTCCATAATATAGCCTAAGAATAACAGCAACCAACCCCGCTCGCTTGATAATGTAAGGCCTGCTTGCTGATCTCCATCTATCCTAAGCGACAGCCGTGCAGCTCCCTGCTAATATCGTTAGAATTCGCAGATTATCTTGCAGCATCTTAAGTATCTACTGTAAGATTGTTTGCAGACGTTATTCGTGAGCGGGTGAGAGCATAAGTCGATGTCTTTCAGCACATCCATAAGTTTTTAATACATTTTGGAGATTTTAATGTGTCCTCCCCTTTGACTATGGCGCTTTATTAATCTGCAGTTGCTTACTGGGAAATATTCAGCTGCTTTCTTATTAAGTAATAAGGCACTGATCAAACCATTTTATTCACTCCATGTAGATTTGGAAGACGTTCAGGGCTTCAACACGTTTAACAATCTCAAATATCCTTAAATTGCTAGCGTTTCATTTCTGACAAATACAATAAAATTTCGAATAATTTAATTATTAGTCAAAAATGTGCCAGTCAAATATAGAAAAACAAGAAAGTTTTCATATACATGACTAATTCTTACACGCTTCCTAAGAGATTGGTTAAAAATTCTATATTCACAACAGTAAATAGATAAAATCTCAAAATCATCTGTTGAGTTGTACACGAGTTCCTCCAGGAATTTCCGAATCGATATGTTAGAGATTTTAGGAATCTTATTCCTATTTAAATCGACTTCTCTTGTGTTTGGAAAGTTTAGTTGCTTTGCCATTTAGCTAAAAGAAATAGATGATGTGTCATGTCACTGCTGAGTTTCATTAAAGATATGTAAAGCCGTACCTCGAAATCATTTGCAGTGTCAAATGTACACGTATAGCTGAATGATTTCTATCATTTTTTTACTAAAATAATTTATATGTAATATGTTTAACCCATATGCATTACTTGGGGAAGAGTTTAGGTCGCTTACCGATGCCCTCTTAAAAAAAGCGCGGGTCTTCCTCAATATTTTTTGGCTATGAATTTTCCTATTAATAGATATTATTTAGCCATTATCCATTACCCATGGCTTTATAAGAATTTATTGTACCAGCTTCTGTTATCTTTATGATGCTAAGCTGTTTTGTGTTTTCTTAGCCATTCATCGATGATGTGTCATTCCAATGACTTCAATACAAGTCAATGACATCCATAGGTCAAGACAGTTTGAATATCAATATCATTGAGTTTCTGAACAAAGGCTTAGCTTTTCATTCGCGGGAAATTTTACAGTCCATTTCTCCCCTTTCAGTCAGAGATTCTATCAGTGCCCTTTAACTGAGATGTGGATACTGCTATAGACAAAAACTGCGTTAAATGAAGCGGCTGCAACGAATGTCACTGAAGTTCAACGTCATCCCTTGACCTCAAGAATTATTGATTATTTCCATCAAAAAGCACTGACACAATCAAAATGCATCTTTCCACCCGCCCCACGCCTTTTCTTTTGTTCCCCTTTTCTAATAAACCAAAAACCAAATTAACTCTCTAGATCATCTTTCTGTGCAATAAAAAATAATTATTATTATTATAAAATAAACTAAGATCGCAGGGCGCTGCAGAGAGAGAGAGAGAGAGAGAGAGAGAAGAGTACATGGTTTTCATTCCCGAATTCAAAAGTAAATGTAATTAAGATCAAAGCAATTCGAAATGCGAGTATATACAAAAAGATTCATTTCCAGAAAATTTTCGGAGATGAAGAGACCGCTTCGAATGAATTTCTTCAAGATTGGGGAAATGGGAGAGCGGAGGAGTAAAGAACATGTGACACTGCCTCACACATCCCTCCCCCACCTCCCGCCCCCCATCGCCTCTTTCCAAATTCTCCTATAAAACAATACTAGTCTAAAAAGTATGGGGCAACAGAAAATGCAAAGTGTGTTCATGAAAAAAAAAATCTTTTTCGATTAAATCAGCAAAAATAATAAAATAGAAGGAGAACGAGCTATTATGCAAGACGTGGCGTCGGTAGATCCAAGGAGCAATTTTAATGCATCAGCCAACAACGTTCGCTAGCACAGTCCCTCATTACTTTGGAGAATAAAGGGACCGAACGCAAATAGAAACTAGAAAGCATTAGGGTGGCTGGAAAATAAATTTTATCAAACCTTCGAGTAACCAGTCGATGAGTTAAAAAATATTAGCACAGAAAAATGTCAATTATTTTATGGAAATTATTGTTCTATTTGAAAATAGCTAGTGGGGTTATGACGTCTTTTCCTAGACATGAAACATATCGTGAAATTTTATATGCTTTTTATAAAGTTGCCATGACGAATGACCAGGGAAACCCTAACCCACTGATTCCCAACCGATATGCCGCAGCACTTTAGGGTGCTGCGAAAGCAGCCACGGATGAAGAGAAATTTTTTGGGGGGAATAAACAAAGAAATATTAGTAAGGCACTCTTAAAATAAATATCAAGTTCGTATCAAATATTTGTTCTCTAAGTACCAATCGCAAGTCTTATATTAATAAAACAAAAACTATTCCTAGGGATTTTCATGGTAGTTCTCTGGTGTATTACCATATTGAATCCCATGGCCATTTTCGAAACTGCATTAATATATTGCATTCTGGTGTTTCTTACTTATATCTTTCAATAATTAAATAAAATCAGCAATTGTATGAACTTAAATTTGGCATGTTCCAAATATAAATTCATCTTTGATTTAAAATTAAAAAATTGAAAATTCTAAAATTTTAACAAAGGTGCCCCTAGTTTCTAATCTCATTTCCAAGGATGCCGGAAGCGTAAAAAGGTTGGGAATTCCTGCCCTAACCTCTTGCTGAAACCCCGTTATTTTTTTATTCGATGCCACGATAAATACAGAAGGTCGTTCTCACTTTATGGAAAGGATTTTGATTGCTACGTTTTATGTATAAAAGTCGTATTTTTTGACACGATTTGCTTCTATCTGATAGCCTTGGTTCTTGACAACAGCTCTAGCTTGAAGTTTCCATGAAAGTAAACTTTTTCTTAGTACTGTCGTGTCAATTTTACCCCATTCCTCTTGGACCGTTTTCCAAAGTCCGTTCAGTGTTCTTGGATGCCGTTTTCCTAAGGCTCGTTTTAATTAACTGAAAGCGCTAAAGTCCATTGGAGAAGCGTCAGATGATTTTACAGGTATTTCATTAAATGGGATACACTTTATTCCTGCTTCTGATTCTTTCTTTGCTAAATAAGTGGCAGTTGATTTAAACGTGTGACTAGAGGCTTTGTCCATATGATGCTCAACTGTATCAATGACTTTTCCATATAAGGCTGGAATTTCTTTCTCAAAAATTGGTTCTAATTTTTTCTTCTGATAATAGAGTGAATTAATGTTGGCTTTACTTGAGACATTTTCGATTTTTAATTTACCGTTGAAACAAAATCATGCAACTATCATGAACCCCTTTGGGAAATTTTCTGTGACAAAGGAAATTTTTCTGCACTGACAAAGCCATTTCGCACGGTCATTCCCGTTAGTTGATATATAGAAAATTGATCTTTTTTTTATACAGTCACTTAAATACACCTGTGCCTCATCGAGTGTTACCATAAATTTTCATTTTTCAGTAGTTAGGTGTTTCTCATATATTTTTCTACAATTTGTTTTTCTTTCAGCAATATGCTTTGGCTTAGCAGATGAACTTTCGATTTAAACATCTTTTTTAACTTCAAATCCCTATAAATGATTTTACTTACAGTGCCAGAAGACATTCCAAGTTTCGATGCACAATGGATCTTCAGCCGGAGAATTTTCTTTTAGGATCAGAGACTTCATTTTCTTGATATTTACCTGCGTTCGAACAGTCATAGTATGAGGTTTCACGGTCATGTTTTCCTTTTTACTTTCATTTAGAGTTTTTTCCTTTCAAATTTAATATATCACACATACTTTTTCTGAAATGCTATAACCGCGATTTTTACACCTTTTTATAATTTGTTGATGAATATTTCTCCTCTGAGAGTGCAGTTACGTAACCTTCGAGCCATCTATCAATTTTAGGAGCCATTTTTTAAATAAATCTTTTATTTTACATTCCAATCAAAACAAACAGAAGACGATTATTCTGAAGTTGCCAAATTTTTATCTCAAAATGCAAACGACAAAAATAAATTACAAAATCGTTCCCATAACGTGCGAACGACCTTCTGTATAATGTCTTACTGCACATTTTCAATAATTTTTTTGTAGCATACAAGGTATCGGGATTGAAAGCAAAGCATCATGATAACAGGAAATATATCTTAACCTGTATACTTACTACCAGGCCATGACATTATGATCACCTTAAAAATAGAAAAAAAATTAAAGAAAGATGACTATATAATTACGACAGGTATAATTATGACGGGCACAGGAAAGGATTATTAGACTTCATTACTTTACTTATTTTGTAATAAATACCTTGCATACTGCATCCCATAAGATAAATCGTTTACCTTCTGTCTACATTTTAAAAAGTTTATTCTTTAATTACGGTTAATCGCAAAGCAAAAAACAACCAGAAGAGGGTATCGCAAATAACTGGTTTTAGGAGAAACCATAAGCTCATTGTGAGAAATTATGTCGACTATAATTTTTTTTCATATTACATAGTAAGTGCACATGAAATAAATTATACAATATAAGGTAAGTTGGGGTAACTGGGCCATAGATTTTCACCTTTTTTTTATACTATAATTTTAACGCATTAAAATTACACTAACATGTATAATTTTCAAAAATCTTTGTATTACATGCCCTTTAGTAAGACTTGGGGAGTCTGTTTAAGCTATGATATTGATTTTTATTATATATATATATATATATATATATATATATATATATATATACATGTATGTATATTATATATAAATATTGTATATATTTTTAAATACAGATGGGCCAGTTCCCCTGATAAATAGAGTAAGTGGACCACCCGGGTCTATTTCTCATAAGAGACAACAGAATCTGTGACTGAGTAACTGGGTCCAATGCTTGTATATCTAGAAAAAAAAATTTCTACCCTCATTTAAAAATAATTTTTCAAAGCATTTACCAATGTTGTAAGATGTACCAATGTTGTTGCGAACACCAGAAAAAAAATAACACACAGAGTGAAATTCCCCCCTAATATGTTAAGGAAAAATCTGGGAGGGGATGGCCCAGTTACCCCATGGACCCATTTACACTAACTTATACTATTTTTGTAGAAATGGTAAGATACTTTTATGAGTTAAAATTTACAAATATCTGTAAGAAATAATTTTTTCTAGGAATTATATATATAATAGCCGTTGTCTCTGTATAACATTTCCGGGCTGTACTCATCTTTCAATTGAAGCCCTCAGTAAACAAACAGCCGGTTAGGCTTAATTTCAATTTCAGACGTGGATCAGAAATTTTTCTTACCTAAAAACTAATATCTTCTCCATCAAATCACGTTTGTTCAGCCTATTTTTCTGTAAAACATTCAGAACTAAAAAAATCGGATGCTTTTAGCTGTATATTTAACAGTTTATAAAAATCTGTTTACTTTTGCGATGAATTCTGAAAGTAAACAAACTTGAATGTGAATGAATCAAGTAGCTCAAGTATTCATATCGCGTAGTGAGCTGTAAAAAACTGGATGGCAGTCTACTACTCCAATCGTATGAAAAACTAAGTAAATAAAAAATAATGAAAGGGTTTGCTTTTACAAGGTGTGGATTAAATACAATATTGTTAGATAATTCGGGATATTTTTTAACTTTCATATACTTTTTCCATTATGACGTCATTATTAGTATTATGACGTCAAAATGACGGGTTGGATGGCAGTCTACTACTCCAATCGCATGAAAAACTAAATAAATAAAAAATAATGAAAGGGTTTGCTTTTACAAGGTGTGGATTAAATGCAATATTGTTAGATAATTCGGGATATTTTTTAACTTTGATATACTTTGTCCATTATGACGTCAATATTAGTATTATGACGTCAAAATGACAGGTTACCTTCTAGTAAGATATGTTTTTGTGCCAAAAATGTATTGCTCACTATGTTATGTTTTTATCTTCACCTTTACATGGCATACATGTATTTTATACAATGATTGAATGAAAAATAATGTCGACAAAAAAATATAAACGTTTTATTAAATTTACTGTCATAAAAATAACATATTAGTCTCTGTGGCTTGTAAAATACTGTTTTACTTATATAATAAATGTTTTACAATATTTCGCATCATATTTAATTAATATAATGGTAGACGATTTTAAAAATGTATCAGGCCCAGGGAAAGATAAATAAAAACATTACAAATGTTTTATATACACGAAACAGAAAATATTTACAGAAAAGTAAAGCATTTAATTAATTCGAACCTTGACAAATCTCTGACCTGTTTCAGAACACAAATGCGAAAAGAAAACATAAACTGAACATAAACTGGAAAGCAGCTTAAATATTTTATGCTATGAGTTATCAGTTAATTTAAGAAGTATTAAACTATGGAGTGAATTTACTCTAAATATAACTTATGTTACTTTAAAAGTGACTTGTAGTATGGTATGAAATCTTCAAATGTAAAGTACATTTTTGCAAATTATTTACAAATTTAAAAAAAGATTTTAAATTATCCGAAATGCATTTTAAAACATGGTGATTAAAAGTGAATAAAAACCCTGAATATTATTTTTTAGAGCAAATATGTTTGTAAAAAATCTGTTAATTCCAAAGGACAAAAGCATTCTATTTTTTATGAGCATGTATGCAAATTAAAAATATGTATAATCTTTCATGAAGCAATTTGAAGTAATGGATTCTTTTTCTAATTTTCTTAAAATCTGACATTTTTCCCAATTAGTTTAGTCGAATAACTGACTTACAAGTGTCAGAAAACCTCAGGTGAAGTGTATGGGGATGAACGCCGGTTTACCAGAAATATGAGAGCAAATTTTTATATATAGTTTGAATCATGCATTGACATAGTTTGATGTTGCCCGATGTTGCCTCCCTAAGTGAACCTAAGTTTATATGCAACAGTTGTTGATAAAATTCTAGATAGTTTAATTTCTACTGCATGAGGAATAATAAAAAAAACAGGAATATGAAGTTCTATTTAAAAAATTATTTTTCACTAAATTGCACATACGTATCGTGCTATTTGCTACCAGTTTTAGATCTTTCTATATAATCTTTGTAAGGCGTTAATCAAAAAAATTAAGATACTATCCTAAACATGTCCTCAAACTTGGGATAAAAGTATTAGAATTTAAAATTACAATAAAGTTATCTGCCCAAAAATTGGACATTATTCTACATGGTATATTTTCATATATAGATAGATACATAGACAGATACACAGATAGCTAGACAGAGAGAGAGAGACGTATATATATATATATATATATATATATATATATATATATATATATATATTGATTGATTGACTATTACAAGGAAAAAATTGTACTTCAATATAAAAGCTGCAATAAACGCCGTGCTTGCACAGTCTTACGCAGGTTGCTGCTCTTTTATATATATATATATATATATATATATATATATATATATATATATATATATCGTGTGCGGGTGTATAAGTCTGTATACAGTTAAATTATTAAGTACATCATAGTGACAGAGAGTAAACAGACGTATCGTAAATAATTAGACCATTTAGACTATTTCAATTATTACATGTAAAATGGTATTAATTGTTTAATAATCTAATCATATACCATATCGAGGAAAATATTGTTATTTCTAAACATAATAATTATGTAATGACAGCCTATTGTAATATTCCTGTCACCAAATCATGCGTTTTACAGGCAAGGAATTGTTTTTTAAAGTATTTCTTTAAATTCATATTCAAAGCTTTTAACAGAAAACTCTTACAGCAGTTTAATCAGACCTATCATAATCATGTTTAACATGCTCTTTACAAAGTGTTGGGAGAAACTATCATACTTTTCCTGCCCTGAAATATATAGTATATCACGAGTTGTACATCATCAGCAATTCTTTAAATTATGTTTTATTGTTAGCACATAGATATCCCCGAAATATTTCCAGCAAATATTATTATATGTAAATATGCGGATTCTCGTACTCAACCGAGAATAAAGGGAAATCACATGACTACGTTATCATTCTTTTTTTACTGTAATACGAATAGGGTTTTAAATGGGCAAGTATCGCCTGTCTCCTGTGTGATATCTCCTTCCAAAATTCGTTTATATTGTGATCGAATTACATTTCGTGATAGAGTTGTTTCACTGAATTCCTTGTGATTAAAATTGTGAGAAATATCGGTTTTCGCTTAAATTTCGTTAACGGTATAACTATGCAATATAATACTTTAAGCATTGTTCAGTGTTGTTTATTTTACAGTAAATGTAAACATTTTCTCCTATGATGAAATTTAATCCCTCTGGTTTGACTATTTTAAGTTCGAATTCCATTTTCTAAATGGTAAGGTGTTTCCTCACTATACTCAGTATTGATGTCAATGATTCTTTGGTATATTAGCCATTCATTCCAACAGATTCACATGAATCTTGGGATTCGAATCTAACATACAAGCCCGTATCTTAGAGCAGCAGAGCCATTTTCAACTGTTTGTTTCCTTTCGAATAGATTTTGTTTTGGTTTTACTTTTAAATGCAATTTTCTTTAGTATCCTGTAATATATTTTTATTATTATGGCTTATTCCTTTTATTATAAACATAGTTATGTAATCTAATTTTTTTCCCGCAATATTCCCAACAACACCAAAGTTTAGACGTAGAAATTTTTTTGGGGTGTATATTTTAAACACAAGATCTAAATGAAAAGGGCTGGAATGAAAGTCTGAATCAATCATATACTGCTAGCTGTGAACACAACTTTGAGCTCCCAGGGGATGACCGAATGGCTAGGGAGCTGGCATTGGGTTCAGATCCTGTGGGTTCGAGTCCCAGTGTGCGCATGTATGTTTGTAGCCGTTTGGAATTGGCTTTAAACTGTAGGTTCCGGTATAGTTATACCTGGTGCAGCAAAAAGTTGACCGTAGCACTCCAAGCCAAACCAAACCAATTTTGGGTTGATTCTATTGATTAAGTAGACATTCTCCTGGCTTTTGAGTAATTAAAATGCGTTAAATATTTGCTCTCGGGGAGTTTCCTGAGCTATCACTCTTTTTCATATAAATCTTCCATGCCAGTAACATTTATTTGCATTTTAAAAATTATTCGATTTGACTTGAAATAAAAATAAGTTGTTTATCAGTACCTCGCATTGCAAACAAATTTCTTCACATATCAGTAGAGTTGTAATAATTGTTTCAATACCTACTGTACTATTTAAATGCACTGTAAAAATAACAATCGACCTGAATGTTTTGTCTGTTGTAAGAGAAACATAAGAATTATCGCAGCAAATAACCTTTCAAAATATTACTTTAAAAAACTGATTAATTGATTATAATATCGTAAAACATTTTTGAATTATTTGTCTTATTTTTAATCAGAAATCTGCAGAATTCCTTGAGCAATGAATTAAAATTTTTATACATAACCTTCGAATAATTGTTATTATAATTCTTATATACCCTCATTTTGTAAAAATATGAACGACATTCGTGGCGAGCATTGTGAATAGTAATTAAAAACACTTTTTACTGTTTTTATTGATTAGAATCCACTATTTACATAACAAAGTATGAATAGTGATTAAAAACACTTTTTACTGTTTTTATTGATTAGAATCCATTGTTTACATAACAAAGTATGAATAGGGATTAAAAACACTTTTACTGTTTTTATTGATTAGAATCCACTATTTACATAACAAAGTATAAATAAAAGGCATCTAAAGACAACTAAAGGCAATATATTTATTTGGTTTCAGTCTTTTGCTGTAAATTCCCATTTTCAACAGGAAAAGACTCAAATATTTGTAAGGTGGATAATGTTTGTTTCTATGATTTCTTAAAAAGAAAAAAAAATTACTCATACAACTGTGATATCCGGGAGTCAAATTCCCCATATGACTCACAGGAACACTAAATTTTACAAGTATATTATATGTTATAGTTTTATATTCGGATGCCAGAGGACTAGCAAGAACAACAACAACATATGTTATAGTCGAATACATTAAGTCGCTAAGGCATATTATTTCCAATTTCAAGAGGATGTTACTCGCTGTGATGTCTTTACTTCGTATAAACAGAAATAGAATGGAAATTCTCTGTTAAAAGAGGGGTAAAATCATCAGTTGAGTACTGCATTTCTCATCGTACTCAGTTGAGTGCGTAGTTGTCCGTTGTACTCAACCGTAGTACTAGAATACTCATTCTACTGAATTTTTAAGGTATGTGTACTTTGCATTGGATATCACTAATTATGGGCTCTTCTATTATTTCAATTTTTTCCGGTGTTTGCTTTTTCCGTATTCTGCTGAATTATACTAAGTCTATTTCCCAATTTTTTTCATAGGTAATTAGTTTTTCAAACCGTTTATCGGAATATTTCCAAGTTTTTTTGTTTTTTTTATCTAAAGAGCAAATTCTATTTGAGGTATTGTTGGCTAAACTGGGCTCTTAAAATCTGCCAAAATTTATTTTTGGTAAAATGGTAAATTGCAGAACCATAAACTAGTGAAACATTTAACAGGATATATATATATGTGTGTGTGTGAGCGTGCACCAGAGAAAGATAGAAATTCATCTTACAAAAAACTGGCTTCGATTACTTTTGAGGTTTAATTCGGAAGTAAATTTCTAACTGAGCGGTGTCATAAATCTATAATTGGCTCTAACAATGTGTTATGAATCAAGCAACATACGCAATTTTTGAAAGCAAGTATCCAATCTTACAAAATCGGCAACACAAAGTACTTGTTTGTAATATGTGCTAAAGGATGACTGGAATGCACTACTTATAAGTTTCCTTTTTAACCCGGATAGAACAATTACTTAACTGTTAGCCCTGTTTAATAAGAAATGGGGTAAAACTTGATTCCACTACCGATAAGTTTTCTTTTTAACCCTGATAGTACAATTACTTAACTGTTAACGCTGTTTATTAAGAATTGAGGTAAAAAGCTCCGGATTCGAGATGCAATTAGTTCACAGAATGTCGTAGAAGTTTTAGCCGTAACTAAAGCTGCCTGATGTTCCTCAAACCAATCCTGAATTTTTAGAAAACATTTATTTCAGCATTCCTAAAATTATTCATGCCAAAATTTTACGTCTCCAGCAAAAGAAACCCAACCTAAACACGATCTAAAGCGTAGAGGAGATGTTTTTCAGAGAAGAGAGAAATAATTTGTCCTGATCCCCTCCTCACATCAAACATGGATCGTGACGTCATTACAATAGTTACCATAGCAACCAGCTCCGAAGCATCCCGAAGCATCCGATATTCCTCTTTAATCAGGGGCACGAGGCTTTCTTGGATCTCTCGGGATAATGCATTTTTCTGGGCAACCCTTTTTGCTGCAGGGTATAAAATAAAGCTTCTACTTCTATGTTATATTTTTTCTCCTCCTTCTTTTATCAACTACTAATAGCCATGAGCCGCTCCTTGAGGAATTGAACTCGGGTGAAATTACTTTGTCCAAGAACTAGCGCATGCGCACGTAGCTCGGGGGGAAAGGTGAAAGATATTTATTACTGTAGACTTTTGGGTAATTTAAACATTTTGGACCAAGCTGGAAGCGAAAAGAATTTTTTTTTTAATGGGAAAAACTTAAAACTAAGTAAATGATAATCCATTTCAGAAAAATAATTGTTGAGTTTCAGTAAGAGAAGAAAGAAAAAAAATGGAAATTTAGATTACTCATTTATTTGAATGCGTCGTGTCCTTAGCGATGACAGCGGACCCTTTTTTAAAATTCTCGAAAGAGATTGTGCTTTTTGAAAATTACGGTTATAAACACTGAGATGGCGTCTTTACGTGGAAGAAATAAAAATGTTGCGAGGTAGGAAAAGAAATTAATTTGCCTAAAGGTGCATGGGATATTGAAAGTTCATTTCAATCAAATAATAAAAAAAGACATGAACACACATTGATCCAAGTTTATGTATAGGGCATACAATCAATTCAATGAATTTTATCCAAGTATTATGGTTTAAAAGCCAATGGCAACCTAGATGTTAAGACTTGAAAAGTAAGCGGACTGCTTGCTTTTCAAGCAAAGAGTACCAGTTACCGAAACACTGATTCTATTCCAGTGAGACCAGTATAACTTGATATTTCCCACTTCTTTGAGAAAAATGTACATGATAAATCTGTGAATTTTAAGGTTTTTTACAGTGGCTTGAAACAGACAGCGTAGGGGTTCGGATCTTATAACCATGACTCATCTTGCGATGTAGATTAGTATTTAACTAGATTTACATTAGCATGTGTTTATTCTGCGCAACCGCGAACAGTTTGAATTTTGACTTAAGCGGTGAACGCACGTTCTATGTATGCTTTTTGCCAGCATGTTATGATCACGCATTTTAGACGTTGGGCACACCCTTAGTGATAGTAGTACATTGCTACTTTTCTAATAGCTAACTTTAATTTGTTACTGTAAGTAATGCATATTCCCTGTAATGTAAATCTTGATCATTAATTAAACTCGACGAACTATGTTTCTGAGTTTCTCCATGTCTACATAATTTGATATAGTCCACTGAAGTAAGATCATAAGATTACACCCAAAAGTAGAGGTTTTAGAGGTACTGAATATAATTTGATATAGTCCACTGAAGTAACATCATAAGATCACACCCAAAAGTAGAGGTTTAGAGGTACTAAATATTATTTGATATAGTCCATTGAAGTAAGATCATAAGATCACACCCGACAGTAGAGGTTTTAGAGGTACTAAATATAATTTGATATAGTCCACTGAAGTAAGATTATAAGATTACACCCAAAAGTAGAGGTTTTAGAGGTACTGAATATAATTTGATATAGTCCACTGAAGTAACATCATAAGATCACACCCAAAAGTAGAGGTTTAGAGGTACTAAATATTATTTGATATAGTCCATTGAAGTAAGATCATAAGATCACACCCGACAGTAGAGGTTTTAGGGGTATTAAATATAATTTGATATAGTCCACTGAAGTAAGATCATAAGATCACTCCCAACAGTAGAGGTTTTAGAGGTACTAAACTTCCAGAAAACTGCCAGTATAAAGAAGATAGGCCCTTTTGACAATGGGAATCGGCTGCCTTGTCGAAGTGCAGTGCTTCAAACCAACCTATGCACTTTGAGATAGCATTCTCACACAGCTTTTGAATAGCTTAAGTGATAAGTTGTCTACATGTTAGGAAATTGTTTATAACCAATGTAGATAATACGTTCACAGCATTTCCTGAGTAACACAAAAGTATCAAGCATGTATATCAGATTTCGTAGCAGAAAATATTTTTTATCAATTTTTAAGTTTCCCTTTTTGTGCTAAAACGAGACTCAGTTTATCAACATCTCAGGATCTTTATGCAATGGTGTCTAGCAATGCATACTGAAGGCATGGAAAAACTAAAAATCGCCTACGTTGTTTTTAACTTCAAACTGTCTGGTTTTAATTTGTTTTCAAGGTTAAATTCCGGTTATGATTCTTTACCTTTTTTTTTAGTTCTCTGTGGGTGTCCTCTTTTCTATCCAGTGCACTTGATGTCATGTCATCTTGCGAAAATTAGTTACCTTAATTAAATTCCTCGCAGATTTTTTTAAAGAAAATTATAAAGTTGTATCATTCAAAACAATTTCTAATTGATAAATCTTCTATTCCTTTCACTCTTTGTTGAAAATATTCATGTCATTTATCCGACATGACCTGCTCTCTTCTGAAAGAATAGAGTTCTAATACATTTCTTTCCCAAAGGATCGATTCCTAAAGTTCTTTTGCTATACTTTTTAAAGGGTATAACATAGAATCGGAATTGCAAGCACATTTTAAAATCATAATCATAAGTTTGCGAAATGGAAAATTTCACCATCTCTCTACAAGTGCACATTAGGGAATTTCATTAAATTAGCATTATTTAATAATAACACAGGCCTGAAAAATTTGAGTTATAGGAAAGTGTTTGTAATGTAATGACTGAATTTTTTATTATTTGGTATGCTTATTTCAAATATGACATCTATTTTTCTTAATGGATTAATTTTTCTTAAGGTCTTAATTTTTCTTAAGGATTTTTCACAAAATGGGCTTCAATATATGGGCAAGAAAGCCTACTGTACATATTTTGGGGAGAAGGTCTTTTCAAAATATTTTTAAGTGTCTTATTTACGAATGAATTAATATATCAAACAGTTGGAAATTATTACAGTTGGAAAATATATATCAATTAGAAATTTTATTAATTAGAACATTTAATTGTTGCCTTCGTTTAATTCATCCTGGATTCATATATCCTTAATGCTTTCTTTTCCTATTTCCCTGAAAGCTAGTTTTGGCACTTAGTCTGTTGCAGTTAGTACGCGGGACTTTTCTGTGTAGCATCCAACAGTAGTCTTCATCATATTGACATTCCATCTACCTTGGTATAAGCTCCATCTCTTTGATATCCTGGTGAAATCTTTAACCCTGTTCTTCACTAATTGCACCAAAAAAGGGAAAGTAGTCCAAATGCGAATTTAAAAAATGCACTTCCAAACTCATTGAACATCCCAAGTCTTTGAATTTCATTAATATGTTTTCCACGATAGATTTATAGTTGGGGCCCTTAACGTTCCCGAGGAATTTTGTGACGACTTCCTATGAAAGCTCTCCAGGCGTCTTTTTCCCTCGAAAGCATTTTAGTTTCAAACACTTCGTCTTTAAAAAGTTTCTGGAAAGTTTCTGGAGAATTTCTGGACCTACTAAAACACCTTCCTTTATTTTTGCTTCCGACAGTCCCGTAAAATTGTTGCCTAGATATTTAAAGCACTCTCCATCTTTTGATAGAGCTTTATCAAATTGTTTCATCAAGCCAAGCTTGATGTGAAGTGGAGGCAACAGGACTTTCCTGGGATCAACCAAACTTTCCTTTACTATATTTTTGTTTCCAGGTGTTAATGCTTTCCTTTGCGGCTACTCCTTTTTAATCCAATAGTTCTTTTTATCCCGACTGTCCCATTCCCAAGGATACTTGGTGTGTCCTGCTTGTTGTCCAAGAAGCATGGAAAGAACTTTTAGATATCCGCATATCATCCGTCCATGTTCTTTATATTTCAAATGGGTGAGAATCAAAGCTAAATTCTCGTAAGATTGTTTCAGGTACACAGAATGTCCTAATGGCTTTGAAGCATACTTGCTGCCATTAAGCAGAAGCACTGTTTTGAGGCTTCTTTTTGAGGAGTCAATAAAGAGCCTCCATTCGTTCACGTCATACTGTATATTAAAATCCTCCATCAATCCAGGGACATTGCTACAGTAAACCAAGCCACTATCTCAAGAAAAGTATGGAACGGAATCTGCTCCTCTTTTTCTGAACCATGAGAAAGAAGTACCAGGAGCCAATAAATACTTTTGCTTTAGCCTAGAGCCTAAGAGTTCGGCAGATTCTTTAGACTGTTTCTTTTTTCCGATTTTTTTCACACCAGAGGCAGAAAAATCTCCAGTTTTCTCCAGTAATGACGAAATATGACACTATATGTTCATTCCCTTCCTTAATTAACACAATCGATTGGTGGCTACGGCAAGCAAAATTTTCAATTTTTTCAATTTTCAATTTTTTGAAAAAATGGTACGTCATGGAATTTTATTACTATTTTTCCTGAAATCGGCGTCCAAAAATCTATCAGTATCAACTATTGGTTTCTAAACACTTTTTTGGTTGCAGGCCTGTGTAATAATAACTAAATTAGTACTTTTCTGACCAAACATAACTGTGCAGATAAAATACAAAACTTTTCTGTCAAGTTCCTCTGCTTAGTGTATTATTATTAACACACTGTTGAATGGTACCGAGTAAAGTTCATTTTTTACACACAAATGTTGAAAATAATTTAGGATAAAGGAAAGTCATATTGGAGAAATTTTTTATCAACTGAACATTGCTTTCCTTGAAAACTACATTTGATATGACCTGAATCAGGAAAATCCCCACATTTTACCATTTAAATAATAAATTTCAGATCCCCCGCATATAAAGAAAATAGATTTCAAAAAATAAAAATGCAGTACTTTATTCCTAAATTTCAGTCTTTGCCGGTGTCTTGCGCAAATATTCAAACAAAACTGCAGATAAACAATGTGTTAAAACTTTTCTTCGATACCTTATTACATTTTACTTGCTTCTTATCAGAAAATCTATTGACAATTCATTTCAGTTTGGGAATATTCGAAGACGTGGGTTATATATAAGAGGAATAACCCCAGTGTGTTTGTAATTTTGACCTAACTGATAAAATGAACACATATAGCACAATTTTTAATTTTTTATTAATTTGGATTCTTTAGGTAATGACAAGAATCTTAATTATTTGCAATACATTTTTAATTATTTGCAATACATACAACTTTCTTCATCTTTTTTATACATCAGACAAAAGTTGTTGTTTTTATTTTCTTTAGGGACATAAAGAAGTTATTATTTTAAGAATAATTGATGACATACTCAGCTAAAAAATGCCCAAAGTAGTTTAATGTGTTTAAAATTACATGAGCATGTGGTAATGTAATGAATTTATTTCGTTTTAAAACCTACCATTTTTTTTTATCTCTTGTGACCAGAATTTAAAAATGGCCTTTTCTAGGTTATCTTGCTAATTCTTAAAATAATAATTAAATTTTGTACTTATGTTTGTATAATAGTCTTTTCGGGAAAAACATGAAAGCTGTCATCGAGAATTATTGTTAATGTAGATTCATACTCCTTAACGAGGATTATGTTTAATTATTAAAGTTCTATTTCTCCGCGTACTCAGTCAGAGAAAAAATGTATAACTTATATCCTTCTTAGTATACAATTACGAAATACGATATACTACTAGTATTACCTAATCTTTAAAGAATATTAATTAAATTAATATTTTTTCTATTTGGGACAAGACAGGGTATTATTCATCCCGGATACAAATTCTTAAATTAGAAATAATTATATCTTCCTTTGGTTTGTTCTCGCAAGAGACAGACTTCTGCTAATTTGTTATTAATTCACATTTGTTACGGAATAATAATTTAATCAAGTTTGTTCTGATCAGGTAAATAAATTAACCACTCTCTTCCTGAATATTTTAACGAAAAATTTTATTGAATTATTTTGTTCTCTCGTTCATAGAAATAATTTTCACTTCTACGTCTTATTTATTATCATTTTAAATCTTTTGAAGAATGATAATTAAATTACGCTTGTTATTCTAATCAGAGAAGAATCAAATAAATAAATCTACTTTTAATTTGTGATTATAACTCATTTTAATTATAATCTCGTCTAAGGTCTAATTTTCATAAAAATAAAATTCCTTTTCATCTTTTGATCAAGGGAAATATTTCATCCCTGATTTATCGTATCAGTGTTGCTTACGGTGAGTAATGAACGTTATTTCTTTCTGGCGAGGACATACATAAATTTATAAAACTATCATATAAATAAATATATATATGTTTAATTCATATTCTTTAAGGAATATAAATCAAGTTTATTTTTGCTGTTACCATCAATGCATAGTAAAAGTAAATTATTCATTGGTCTGTATATTGCAAATTCCCATTCTTTCCAAGAGCAGTAGTTGCGGGCAAAATTAAACCTGAGGGTAAAGAAAAATTTGTAAAACGTTACACTCGTTTTCTTGTGATTTACGTGCATTAAAACTAAAATCAAATAAAATGCTTACTGGTCAGTTAAAATAATTTATACATATCATCATTTAATGAGACGTATCAAGTTAAGCCAATTTGTCTGAGTCGTTAACTCTTTAAGAAAATAAAATAATTTATCTCTTTCATTAATCAGTTTCTGTTAGGGAATAAAAATTAAGTTATAAAGTTCACGTTTTTATTATCAGCGGTAGCAAATAAACTTTGTTTACCATTAATAATCCGTCCGTAAATATGTTAATTTAAAGCACGTATTCAGTTATAATCGCTGTCTTTAAAGCGTTTGTTAAACTAAAAATAATTATTCTATACATTTATAGTAGCTAATATGTTAACGTACAGTTTGAATTTTAACGATGTCCTTAAAAACGTTCTTAAAATGCAAGATGCATAAGTTTTCAACTTTTCAAATTTTCATCAGTTAGCTTTTTAAAGGACATTTGAAAGCAAGTGATATCTTTTCTAACGGCACTGACTACATAACTTTCATAAAATAATTATAAACATATTACAGCTGCATATTACAGCTGCAAATCGGCTAACTAGGACATTAACTGATTTCCTTCCTGTCTGCTAATGTATGCAAACATTTGTAAGATTGGACAAAAAAGTTAAAACATCACTTAGAATTCAAATTATGAAATGTTATTTCATTGGTAAAATGTACAGTAAATATAGCCCTTTTAAATGTGCAGCTGGTTCTCAATATCTGTAGGAGTTAAAAGCGCAAGACATCCTCTAATGTCTGAAGACCGTAGATTTCTCTTATCTCCAAACATTGACTTCTAATTATTTTGACCAAATACACAAACAGAAAACAGATAAACAATAACCGTCATGGGAAAATAATTATTTAAAGCAGTGTGCTTTATAAATTTGAAATTATATCAGATTCTGTATAGTTCTTACACATTCTTCTTCCAAACTAGCCAGAAAAAACATCTAAAATGAAGAATTTTAATGATTAAAGACCTGCCTCACAAATTTTAAAATTTTGTATTTAAAAATGTGGAAGGTATTTTTCTAATTATCAAATTTCCTAATTATTTTAAATTATATTAAATTGCAAAATTTTCTAATTATCAAATGCATATCTTAGATTTCTAGGGGGATTTTTATCTTAATGTAAAACATTCCATTATACTGAGCATATTATTTTTTATAATGTTGTGATTTTTGTTAGTTTATTTTTGTACGGGACTAAAGTAAGTGACAACTCCCATTATGAAATCAACTTTGTTAAAAAATCTATTTTTAAATTATATTTGAAGAAAACTCAACTGGAATTTGAGTATCTTCTTTCATGTAAAGAAAAAAATAGAACCCCATAATGCGCATTAACTAATAAGCATAAAGTCGTTTAGAAAAATTTTAGAAAAAAAAACCTCCACGGCTTAACATGGGGTTTGACGATCTAAGAGGTCAACTGTGAAGAGCAGACTAACAGCTCCTCATCCCTGAGGCTTGAGAAAATTCAAGATCAAGGCTTATCCGAGGAAAGACGGGGGCCTCTTCAGCAAACACTCATGCAAAACCTTCAACCTCACTTTCTTAGATTGGGCTCCGAGTGAAAAAACGTCCTCTAGGGACAGATTTGGAGAGAAAGGGCACGAAATGAATTGACTGGAGACAGTGGAGAAAAGGGTTCAAGGGTGACAGAAAGGGTTCGTTTCGATTGTTCGAAGGTTCGCTCACCCTGGAGGGTCCAAAGGGGTGCCTGCATCCTCGCATATTGCTCCAAAGTTCGTTTACCTGGAATGTACCGTGGGAGAGGATGTGGAAGAGGGATATGGAGCGGATGTGCGGAGGAATCCTTTATGCAGTATCACTCGACAAGGATTGAGAAGATATCCAACAGAACTCTTTTTTTTACCATGAAGGAGAGAAAAGGGTTATTTTTAAATCACTCCTATAACGCCAACGAAAACAATCACTTATCGTGAAAACAGACTTTAAGGGAACGGTGGACGTTAATTTTTTTTTATTTATTTATTTATTTTTTTATTATTATTATTATTTTATTATTATTATTATTATTATTATTATTATTATTATTATTATTATTATTATTATTATTATTATTATTATATACTTTTCATCATAGAGATACGAAATCTTGTACATATATTTCTTTTAAGGTATTCTATATATTTCACTATAAATATATAGAACACCTTAAAAGAAATTTCTAATCTCGTTATAATTTTAAGATTTTTTATAAGTTTGAAATTTATAACAAAATTTTAAAATGCTCCTTGCTACTTAATTTTTGAGATATTTCCTCGGATTTGCATTTTCATCACTTTAAATTGTTATAACAAACAAATCTGGGTATCAATTATTTAATCCCTTGAATAGTTAATTTTTGAGGGATTTTTTTCTGAATTCCATTCTGATTTTAATCAAAATTTTGCCTTTTAAAGAGTTAAAAATCAAATTTAATTACCTTAATAAAGTCGAATTGTAAAATGCATATCTAGTTTTTTTGTAAACAGTATCAGGATTCTTCCTTACCGATTTCATGAATTTTAAACAAAAATTAAGTAGAATGGAGCGTTTAAAAAATCTAAAAATCTTGAAAAATCTGTTTTGAGAAAAACATATTTAAAGTTTATTACTACACTTACCCTTTATAAATTACTTCGTAGAAGTTTCATAAATGATATTTTTACTTGAAAAAAAACTATTTTGGTACCATTATTCTACAGAAATATATATTTTCTACGATAAAACAATCAATATTACAATGAAAAGATTTGCTCAAATAAAGGATCCATCGTTCCCTTAATAGGATTTCCTACTCTAGATTTTGCATTTGAGGATCGGTTTCAGATTTAGATGGTTCTATGAAATGTTTCTGTTTTTTTTCATAAAAGCATTGAAAAGTTTAGATTTATAAGGTCTAAATAAAATAGTTTACCCCTAATTATTTATCATATCATTGGTCTAATTAACAAGCCACGTAACTCCAAAAAATACGATTTTTGAGACGTGGTTTGTTAATTTGGCCAACGATATTATTTATAACAGACTCGACATTCCTCTTTGCAATAATGATACCTAAATCATCTCACTTAGTTTATGTCTAACTCTTTTCTCTTCCCAATTTTTTGTGTATTACATCTCATCTAGAATTTGCAAAGTAAAATTTTTCCTTTCTCATTAAAAAAAATTGCTGAGTTGTAGAGAAAACGAGAAAAATTTGATTCGAATTAAGCATCCCATTTTGGCAAAAATCCTGAGGTGAATAAAACAATTTTTTTTTTAAATTTTTGCCCTACTTTTTTTTTTTATTTTTACAATATTTTGAGTATAAGGAAAGCATACAGACTATTCAAAGAATTTTTTTTTCAATGAAGACAAGATTCATCACTAACCGGGCATCACTTTTTACAAGAAATCACGAGTACTAAAGCAATTTTTATATATATTTTTTTTTAATGTTTTCCTTTTTTGTATTTTGTGGGCATCACAGAGGAATGTATAAAGTTAGAAAAAAAAACATTTTTCTCTCAGAAAGATGTTTTAAGAATTAACGCTATTTGGACAAGATAAGGGTCATCTCTAACTTATCACTTTTTGCCAAAAATAATAGAGCCGAAACGTTTTTTTATTGGTTCTTCCCTGTTTTTCTGCTAAGAGTATAACTTCACGTCCAAGGCATGGAAAAAAAACATAACATAAACGTAAAAAAAAAGTAATAGACGAAAAGCTAAACATTTCGATTCACCTTGAAACTGATATTTTATTCCAAAGTTTTTTTCTTAAAATTGCATTCTTTTCGCAGTTGCCATGGAGTATACCTATGCATTTCTTAGAGATAAAAATTTCGTGGAAGCTTTAACATCATTCCAAGAATATTTAGACGTAGTATAGTAAAATTTAAGCTTAAAATAAATCGTGAAAATCTGGTTTTTTTTTTTTGTTTTTTTTAAGCAAAGGCTCATCAAGATTTAACTTTTTCAATCTCGGCAGGTTTCTTTCATGACAGATGATGGGGATGTTTTAAATTTTCCTTTTACTCGTGGTTTCTTCGAAACACGGTAATCCAGCGAATACATAATTAAAAAGTATAAACCATTTTTGAACTTTCGCAAAAAGATAAAAGAATGTGTAGAGTTAAAAATTTCCAGTTTTGTGATTATAAGGGTCGGATTTTTATTCTAAAGCTTTAAAGCTTTTTATCCTGTAAATGTTGAGGAAAATTTATAAAAGTTTATTATTTTGCTTAACAATAATACGAAAATTCCTTGAAAAATCGGGTGCATTTCTGTGGTATAGGTGTTATGGCTTCTCTCTCGGGATTCCAGCCATGTTTAGTCATTTTTTCTTGGGATAAAACTGCATTACCTAAGAAATCCCGGAATAAAATTATAATTCTTAAAATTATATTTTTCGCTACTTTTTGTCATAATAGAGATAATGCCATTAGAATACTAATATGACTATCTGATTCATTCTGTAATATATACCATGTATTGCCGTTTGTCAGTGGCTGCCACTTTAGATAACCACTGTACAAGTTAAAGAAGTTGTAAGTGCTGAACATTATAAGTACTGCTGAAAAATAAAATTTGAACACTACAGTTGTCTTTGAAACTTGAAGTTTCGGTAGTAGTCCATTTGAAATAGGCATTTTACTCGAAACATTTTAGAATGGTAAGGAAATCAACGTGACAGTTTTATCAATGAAATGAAAATAACTGAATATTCTTTCTCTAATTTCCATTAAAGAACAATATTTTACAAGTATATGTTTAACAGAAACAAAATTTAGGACATATATTTAGATTTTAAAACGAATAAAGTAGCTTCCTATCTAATGATCAAGTAATAAGTATCCGAATGAAAAGCTTTCATTGGCTGCATTCAAAACTTGTGTTGTTCTCGAAAACGTAAGATGCAATAATTTGAAATATCATTGCAGGGCTTCAATCAGTAAAAATTGAAGCAGGCAAGTCTGTCAAAAGAAAATTAAATCTATTATCATCAGATGTCATTTTTTTACCGAACTAACAAGCCTTTTTTTCAAGACATTTAAAGAAGTCACGCATATAAAAAATAAAAAATCGAGAAGTTGGTAAGCCTTGAATAGTATTCCAACTACGGAAAGAATTATAGAAAGTAAACAGCCAATTAAAGTTCACAAGCGCTGTAAACTAAGTCAGCACTAATTTCATTAGTAAACCAGATGTAGAATCACCTTTTAAGGGTTACTGCTACTAACTCGAATTCTTATAAGACATAAAAAGCTGTTTACGACAGGAGATGTTTCTCAAAGTATCTTCAATGACTCTGTAGGAGAAGCATACATTCCCTGAAACTGATAAACTTATAAAGTTCAAACAGTACTTGACAAAAAACGTCAAACAAGAATTTTCTAACTTATAGAGAAGGAATCAAAAACGTATTGTTTGTTTTATAATGGAAAAATCCTTCTCTGAGCCTGGATTTTTTGTTAGAAAACTTAATCTGGACTTAATACAGCACTAACAACTTTTACTTGTTAAAATCATATAAAATTCCTCAAAAATCGTCTTCTTCACATTAGAGTTTTTAGTATTGCGAGAATATGATGTCTAAAATAAACATTTTGGTGACTAACAATAATAATTTAAGCTAATTATGGGCAGATGTCATAAAAGTATTTGAGGATCGGACACACCCCTCCTTATCTAAACTCTTCTAAATTACAAGATTAAAATGTTAATGTATTTATCCTAGGATACACAAAAGTGTTCCGTTTGAAAAATTCTAATAGTCACAGTGTAAGTTTTAGAGAATGTTTTTTAAAAGAATTCTAACAATGCAAAATATATATTTTTAACGTACACTAGTTTTTGACACAACTGTTCTTAGTAAGAATAGAACTCTTTTACAAACTAAGAAAAATATTTTTCATACGTATTGTAATTATATTAAATATATTGTTTATGTATAATATGTTTTAAGTAACTTCTTTTGAATGCGAAACATTCCTTGCATCTTTTATAGAAATATTATGTGAAATATTTTCCACAAATATTTGTGGAAAATATTTTACATGTGAATCATCTATTTCACATGTAAAATATTTTCCACTTTTAATTACAAAAGTCTGAGAAAATTTTTATAAAGCCCGATATTGAATCATAGAATTACAGATTATTTTGGTTAGACATATAACAGCTCTTTTCCGATCTGGTGCTTGAAAAGATGAATGCTGGTTTCAACTAAAAGTGAAAGGAACTCAGTGAAAGGAAAATCTTCCAAGTGAGGTATTTGAAAACAACACTTCATATCTCTGAGATAACTCAGTTATTAGAATGCAGAGTCGAGGTCTGGAGACTCAGGAATGACATCCGGTCCGGGTAGGCAGTAGTTATAAACAAATATAATTTTTCTTAAGAAAAGTTCAGGTAGTTATTATAATTTTAGAATCTCTTTGAGCACTCTAACCGCTATATGATTTGGAATATTTTCTCTTTTAGTCTCCCCGCCTCATTCATGCCTCTTTTGTAAATAATCTTCCTGAATAATTATCAATTATTATCAATCATTTGCGATGTTAAATTAACTGATAAATACTTTAAGTAAGATTATCTGCTTTATTATCTGTTCATATCTAATTTAAATCATCTGAGATAATAATATCCTGTCTGTTTCTTTACCAAAATAAAAGACTAAAAGTTTAAGAGCAAAGGATCTTCATAAATTTCGCAGACACATTTAGCGTTATCAACAGACATCTTAATACACCTAATTATGCCAATTGCTTTCACATTCTGTTTCGCTGCCATCCTAAAAATACCCTAAGCAAAGGAACGGTATAATTTTCTACTTTTGTTTTCAATTGTCATGATTTTGATTATCTATCAGTCACCATGAAAGAAAAAATAAACCCTGTCTTATCATTTTAAGCATTTCCTTTTGAGATAACTCTGCTTGTCTGGAATATTTTAGATTGCAGTACCGCTTTTGTAATAGAATCGCTGAAGCAACTCGAAAAATTTAGCAGATGTGAGGTGAAAATACATGACCACACATGTAAAGAGAAAAAAAAGCTAAGTAAACAAAAACGTGGTCACTACTTATAGCACTATTCAGTTTAATCCAAGATGATATACGTTCCAAGGATTCATTAAGTTAATTTGATGTTTTGATATTTGTCAAAATGATTCATGTATTTCCGGTGAGACTTACATGGGAACGTGACGTCTAGAAATTATTTAAAACAGGTTACTACCAAGTCAACGTTATTAAAATAGGATCTAGGAGCTTGATTAAATTAACCGTGACGTCTCTATACCCCTTTACCTCTTTTTTGATGTTTGCCGAAAGGGTTAATACGTGCTTTTTTGTTTTCAAATAATACACTGATTTAGATTCAAAATTCGTTATCATGTTTGAGAATCCAGGGATTTTTATAATCACTTACCTTTCTTAAATTCAAATGATGCACTAACATCAACTGCGTAATTGGTAACCGTGAAAATTCTCTAAGACGAAATTTTCTCGGTTTTATGAATTTCTATTTGTTGTAACATTATTATGCGAGAATCGTATTACATGCATTTGGGAGAGATGAATATCTATAGTCATCGCTATCTCTCCGAATGACAAATGAAACAAAAATTGGATATAACAAATAGAATTTTAGATTATGCCTGATATTTTCTTTGTGTGCAAAGGAAAACACTCAGCCACATCAGCCACAATGATTGAAGCAATAAATCAATCATTCATTCTCTCTCTCTCTCTCTCATTCTCTCTCTTTCTCTCTCTCTCTCTCTCTCTCTCTCTCTCTATATATATATATATATATATATATATATATATATATATATATATATATATATATATATATATATATATATATATATATATATATATATATATATATATATATATATATATATATATATATATATATATATACATATATATATATATATATATATGTATATATAATATATATGTATATATATATATATATATACATGTGTGTGATGCTAAAAATGTGAACTATACCATTAATATTTCTTGTCTTATTATCTTTGTCTACATTTCCATATAGTTAATAATATTAACACCCAGAAATTGTCCCATTTGTAATTTAAAGACTCTGGCTGTATTTAAAAATCTTTATGTTAATGACTAACAGGATTAAATTCAAATGTGTGACATAATAAGGATAGAAAATGGCATTTAGCAGAAAACGGAAGGAGACATGTAAGTGATTAATGTTTCATATCACGAAAAGATATATATCACAACAAAAATCAGGATACGACTGCCTTGTATAAAAAAATACATAGTTTCAAACAGTTTTTAAAATTCCTGTAGAAAGTCCAATCTTTGGTCACGTATTTGCTGCAAAGTTTATTCAAATTCTATAGAATATCGCAAATGCTAATAAATTCTCAGTGACAATTTTTTAAATATGCATCATCTCTATTTTGCTTCGTATGTGCAAAAAGTGTTTATACTTAATATGTTTATACTTTAAATTGATTTCTTCCTGTATTTATCTACACTTTTTGTAGTCGCAAGGGGAAATAAAATAAACTTTTACTGTTTTGTCTGTTACTGTATGGCCATATCCTGTTAAAACCTAATTAAACATCTTCAGACTTTTCATTCCAAATTGTTAAGGCGACAATGGACCTTCAGATTGACAAAAATATGTCCTCAAAACGATTTTTTTTCTTTCAGAAAATGATTCTACAACTCATGTGCTTTAAATTTTAAAAAAATATGTTGATCTTATCATTATTAACCGAGTTATAAGTATTTTTTTAAACATAAACAATGGAAATGTTAGTCAAATTAAAACCTTAAATACCATTTTCTCAAAACAAGTTTTCATGTCGTTTAGGTAAGTTCAAAATGTTCCATGTGTCATAATTTTTCTTGAATTTTAATAAAATTTCATAAAATGATTATTTATATATGTTAGAATAAAACTTAGTAATCAATTCATTGTACTATTTTAAAACAACTTAAAATTTTTGACAATAAAAAAAAAATTTATAAAATTTTGTATAAAATGACCTATTTTTATCGATTTCTTTTCTAGTTTTTACAAATATAACTGTAAATCAAATATTGCTACTAACTATATAAAACTAGCTTAAGAGACAAAATTACATATGTGATACAAAAATTAATGCTCATGGAGCATTTTCAAATAGAGTAATTAACAAACAGATTTTAATTAATATCTTAATTAATTACATTCTGATATTTTTTTCAATTTAGAATTTCCATCTCTAAACAACACTGTATAAATATACAAAATTTCATAGCAATTGATTAATAAATAAGATAAAAGTTTTTCATGGTCCATTGTTGCCTTAACGACTGGTTTTGTTATTTTTGTTTAAAGACGGTACAGATAGATAGGAGATTTTTGTATTTTATCCATGAATATCACTCACATTCACTGACATTCCTAGGCTGTTTGCAATACTGTTTGCAACTATTTACCATCTTCAAAAGATTATTATTGGTCATATTGTTATAGATCTCGAATCTTTTTGAGGTACTCATTCATTAGTTTTTCATTTAGAAGAAATATTAGGACACATCCAGCTTCACAGAACTCTCCTGACGGCACAGTAAACATTAACATTAATATCATCTTGTATACTGTTTATATGAGGGATATTTAGATACCTCCAAATATTTATCTTTGATGTCAAAGATAATTCACACTATCACGTTTATGGTGGTAAAGGGCACAGAGCCTCCCGAAAGTGGAATAACCGAGGATATCTCTAGGCCTACAAATCTTAACTAATAATTTTAGTAATATAGTACACCGTATAGCATATTACATTAGTGAAAATTATATTGACAACAAAGTAATTAGACCAACACGAACTGTGAGAGATAGAGAAAACTCAGAACATTTGATACTGTATATATACACGTTCCCACATAAATATAAGTAAATAAATATATATATATATATATATATATATATATATATATATATATATATATATATATATATATATATATATATATATATATATATATATATATATATACATACATACATATATATATATATATATATACATATATATATACATATATATATATATATATATATATATATATATATATATACATATATATATATATATATCTATATATATATATATATATATATATATATATATATATATATATATATATATATATATATAAATATATATATATATATATATATATATATATATATATATATATATATATATATATATAGAGAGAGAGAGAGAGAGAGAGAGAGAGAGAGAGAGAGAGATATGCAATGTTCACTTAACACATAAATACAAATGATAAATATGAATATAGATTAAAGTCTTAATTACTCTTTATACTAACTGAAACTCATTGTGAACTTGTCATAATGAACTTAAGATTATTCAAGAGTCAGAGAGCTTGGTAACTGCATAGAGTAAGAAAAAACTAAAACAAAGTTTGTACAGGCGTAATTTGATACAATAAAGTTAATCTATTTTAGCTTTTCACGGGAAATTTATCAAATAAATGGCCTATAATTTCAATTTTATCTAAGCAATTTAATTAAACTGATCTAATTGATCAAACATATTAATCAAACAGATGTATTTGTGCAATTTTTCATTGCAGAAACAAGACAAAATTTATGCCGCGAAACAGGTCAATTTCAGCATTTCAAGGGATAATTAATTGTACAGATACTTTGGAATCATAAATACCAATTAAAATATATTTTGACTGTCACTAAACTTTTGAAACTCTACGGTAGTATATACAATAGCTTAGATTATTTTTTTTTTAAATATTATTTTCTGCCTCATCGTCTCATTATAACCCAAAAACTAACCTATGGCTTACCGAGAAAAAAGGAGGTAAAAGAAGATTCCAATAAGAAGAAATTAACAATGACATCGTAAAAGATTAAAAAAAAAATTTCAGGGCACATGTTAGAAGATAAAAATTTCGGGATGTCAAGCTGTTCGTTGACCCGCTTCATAAACCAGGTCATAGATAAATGGATGAAACCTAGGTTGACGAAATTTTGACATAAACTTATCTCAAACATTATTTTTTACTTAAGTAAACTTCACTGAAATGTTCTTTGCAGCTTTTTCTTTTCTTTATTGCGAAGGATAAATGTTTAAAGAATCTAGGATTCTAATTCTCGTGTTTGCTCTTAATAACGATACAATTTAAGCAGAAAAGCAAAATTAAAGGTTTCTTAAGGTTACTTACGGGAGATATTTTTTTATTTAATATATCTAAATCTATCAAATATAATCCTATTAGTTTATTCTAAACTTAATTATTTTGTAATTAATATATTATAAATTTTATTCAATATATACTTTTTGTTGAGAGCATTTTCAAACTCATATTGAAAATTTTCAAAAATTAATATTTTGTTTTTATCGTACATGATTTTAATATATTTATAGCAGAACTTAGATCAATTGGGAATAATTTATCAGAAATCTTACTCTTTGAATCATTTTCTTCGATCCAAAGATTTCTTTAATCTATATATATAAAACAATTCCGTAACTGACTGACTGACTGACTGACTGACTGACAGCTAACGCATAGACCAAACCGCTGGATCTAAAGGGCTGAAATTGTGCATGGCGATTCTTCTTATAGTGTAGAGGTGCACTAAGAAAGATTTCTGAAAAGTTAGTCTTGGATTTTTTTAAATTAAATTTTAGGCTGTTTTTGTAATTTTTTTAGTTTGCATTTAAAATAATGATCTGAGGGTTATAAAATTTATATCACGAGAAAGATCATAAAAATTCCTTTAAAATGAAATCTTTTTAAAATACTTACCTCCATTTTCTGATTTTTGGTGAATTTTTAAAGATTAATTTTTTGAATTTAATTTTTAAAATGCTGATCAAGGGGTGTCTTTTCTCTTTGTGATACTTTAAATTAATTTTGCGTCATGTGCATAACAACGGAATAAATTGATAAAAAAAACAAAATATGGTAAAAGATAAAATTTAACCCCAATACTAATTGAGATGGAAGTTTTTAAAGAATTTAATTCAAAATAGTATGTTTTATGGATATTAAACATACAAACTGATTGCATACATTGACCGTTGTATTTAATTTGAATATTTTCTTCTACATTATTTTGTCTATAAAGATATCCGTTACGATTATATGTATATATATATATATATATATATATATATATATATATATATATATATATATATATTATATATATATTTGGCATTAGTTGCATACATTGACCGTTGTATTTAATTTCATGTACTCCGTAGCGAAGCACGGGTATTCAGCTAGTTTTTACATAATACTAAATCATCTTCACTAATGTTAGAATATTGTGTAAAGTATTATACATTTCTAAAATAAGAAATATTTTGTATAAGCCGCCCACATGGAATAGCAGTTATCGTTGTAGGCTTGGGTTCAAATCCCGACTAAGGGTTTGTCCTTAACGTGCTGTCCCCTCATAGGGACGAATGCTGGCTCACCTAAATGGTTCTCCCACAATAAAGTAGGAGTACAGTAAAGTACCACAGTAAAATATATGTATGTATGTATGTATGTATGTATATATATATATATATATATATATATATATATATATATATATATATATATATATATATATGAGAGAGAGAGAAAGAGCGATTATTTAATGTTCACTAAACACATAAATACAAATGATAAACATGAATATAGATTAAAGTCTTAATTACTCTTTATACTATCTGAAACTCATTGTGAACTTGTCATAAGGAACTTAAGATTATTCTAGAGTTAGAGAGCTTGTGAACTACATAGAGCAAGAATAAACTAAAACAAAGTTCGTCTACGAGTAATTTGATACAATAGTGTTAACAAAAAGGCGAATGTCTCAAGACAAATACTTCCCCATTTGAAAGAAAAAAAAATATTTTTCATAGAGAAATCCTTCAACATAAAATACTTTTATACAGTCTTCATACAGATGACACATTAAAAGGAATGTATACAAAGAAATAAGCAAATTTTTTGTCTAAGTTTGTCCAACTTTTGCATGTTATTAAACGCCTTTAACGGAACTTCTGATAAAATATTTCACTTAAAGATATCATAACTCAAGTATATAAGCAACAGAGAAAACTATGTTATTCAGTATGCGACATTTAATCAAAGGAAGTTGCAATGAAATAACATAAGTTATCACATTTATTTAAAAATGCGATAGCTTATGTTACTTACACCAAAATAAAGGGGAAAAGATGTAATAAATTACAACGTTACGAAGCCAAATTTTATTAGTTCCCATCTATACTTGTTAGACTACACGCGAAAATGTTTTCTCCCAATAAAAGAATTGGGGATGACTGAAATTTAGTCACGATAGCACTTTGAAAATCCCCAGTACTGTTCTCAACAGCATAAGTTAGATATTTATTTTATCTCAATGCATGTGTATGTAATACTTCTTACACTGCACACTACAGTATCACGCACTTGTCGCCACTTGTGCATATTTTGTGGGTGCGAAGTAATACCTGATTCTATGTTCGCTAATTGCTTTTAGACGATGTTTTTTATTCGTGTATATCAGTAATATGCGTGCATATGGCTGAGAGAAGCCATTTAGTAACAAGTAATAGTCAGAACGGTTCCAAGTGCATATTTATTCCTTTTTCCAGCTCGACCGGCGTCTGATTATTTTATCATTTTAATTATCCTCTTTTATCTTGCAATGCCAAGCAAACCTATCATTACCATATTTACAACAGGGAATTAAGATAGAAAAAACTTGACACCTACAGAGAACGACTTGCATTTTCATGAATAAACCCCCGGGGAATACGTTTCTTCGATATGTACCATCCGTAACAAACACTCGAAAAAATGGATCAAGTAGATCTCCGCCGAAGGGTCGAGATAAGAAGAATTTATTTTTCTCTTCATCTCTCAACCTCTCTCTCTAAACGAGTGATTAATGAAAAGTCAAAAAGAGCAATGCAGTAGCCCCACCCTTGTAATATTTTGCTTCCCGTGTTCGCATTGATTCAAAGAATCCTTCCATGATCATGATGCCCATCACAATTAAGTGATCTATTTGAGTCTGTAGGCCTAAAATCGACTTTTGAGAACTGATTGCAGATGTTTCTTCTAGTAGCTGGATTGACGTCCCGCTAGACTTCCAAAGGTGTGTTTTCAAATTGGTTTTACGGTTATGCTCATAGCTTACTAAGTAGAATGCAGTTCCTAAATAGACCCATTTTTCACATTATAAAATAATGAATCTCATCTGGTGGTCCACGGAGTTGAGATCTAAGATCCCAACCGTATTTTTCAGCAGAAAAAAAATACGAATGACCTTTATTCTGGATGCTTTGCTATCTGAAATGGCAGATACCACGAAAGGGGCCTGTACTATAGCTTTAGCTTTTACGCTTGTGAAGGGGTTCTACTATACATTTTCTTAGAGAGACTTTGCTAATGATTTGTGCTCGAAATAATTACAAGGCAAACAGAATAAAAATGAAGAGGTATAATTTTCAAATCAAGAGTTATCTAAGATTTGAAATATTCCATAGAACGTTCAAAGATTTAATAACTTACTTCTTATAACATTTTACTTCGATATTAGAAGAAAATTTCACGATTTCTATAAGAAACATTTGGATGAATTCCAAAGTTTTGAAATGAATGTGTGGCAGAAAAAAAACTGAAGTAAAATATGAACTAACTATAATTATAGATCAAAGTTTTGGGCCCATATAAAAGTTAATTTCTTTATGGAAATCAAAAACTTTGGATTGCAAGGTTCAATAAAATAAAAAAGTCCCGCTTTTAATTCAATAATGCTAACACGCTAAATTCAAGCTACTCCAAAAATTAATCAGTATACCTATTAATTATTAATTATTTGTGATAGTGAAATTAATACCTTTTCCTGAATTTCTAAGAATACCTGCAAAATATATTGCAGGTACTCTTATATTCAAGGTGTCCGAGCAAAAGGTATCCAAAAGATATGACTTATTTTTACGGAACTACCCATTAGAATTTAAAAACATTTATTTAAATAGAAAGAACATCTCGCTAAGTTTTAATATCAATCATAGATTTCGATCATAGTATCATAGATTTCAATGTGTACAACTTTTGTAGCACGACTAACGTCTAAATGGTAATCTACTTCTCTCCAAGTGTTTCGTAGCATATCAGGAGTAATTAAGACCTTTTTGCTTAGGTATTCCTTAAATCCGTCGTGTATAAAAAAATTTAAACTGTGGATGAGTTGAAGAAGCGTATCATTCGAGCAATTCGTGTAATAACTCCTGATATGCTATGAAACTTTTGGAGAGAACTGGATTGCCATTTAGACGTTTGTCGTGCTACAAAAGGTGCACACATCGAAATCTACTATACTACGATTGAAATCTATGATTTATATTAAAACTTGGTGAGATGTTCTTTCTATTTAAAGATTTTTTTTTTATTCTAATAGTTAGTTCCGTAAAAATTAGCTATAACTTTTAGATACTTTTAGTCCAGACACCCTGTATTTCATTCAAGGAGACAACGTCCTATAATAGCACTTTAAATACGTGTTGCTGTTTCCGGTTGTGAAGTTACGATGAAGAAAAACATTCGACAATTATTCCGTGCACAGAAGTTAAATAACGAACATTTTTCTAAGAGTGCTTTATCACACGTGGGGAATTTCATCAACTACTGTTGATTTCCCATAAGACAGCATCGTATTTGGACATAGTAAAATATTAGTCATAAATATTAGTCATTTAATCTGTAGATAAGACTGTGGCTTTTTAAAAAGGTGAATCTCGAAATATATGTTAATTTAAACCCGTTATATATGGATCACTCATTAAAACGCATAAACGTAATAAAACGAAACTTTTTTACATACAAATACATATATTTTAATACGTGATAAATATACATGTTAAATTCCTATTTCCACCTTCATTTAGTTGTATGTTTGATGAATGTGTGAATATATATGTTTGTAATATAGGATAACATTATTAGAGCTGTAAATTTACTTGAAAACATGCATTCTTTACTACCGTCAACTGGGGTAACTTTGGTCCAACAAACCTATTATAATATACCTATATGCATATATACTTATATCCTTATTATACGTATTATATTTAACCAACCTATTGGCCCTTGCAATAAATAAGTGATAATCACTCTCCTTTGTCTAGATACAGCACATACAATATTTTTTCGTTTTTTGGGCCAAAGTTACCCCAGCTGACTGTATGCTACACTCTTATGAAGAGGGTCTTCATTAAATCATATTAATGCGCATAATGACAGTTGCTTCAAATGACTACACTTGAATCTTTATAAATCCTATTCATTTTATCCTATCTATGAATGATTTCGTCTGTATTCCCTTTTTAAAAATGGTTGATATTCAATATTAATGTATCATTTAATTATAAAGAGCAAAAGCGTAAAAAATGTAATTTTTATTTACTTTCAATAAATTCTCGGTCAATTCTTTAAAAAAATGCGACTGACTTGTAGACTTTGTAATTCACAGATAATAATCATTTAAAAAGACAAAAAAATCAGCTATTTTGTCTTGGGATTTTTTTTGTTCTATTTAATGTCATCTGTGATTAATTGTTCCGCATGAATAGGATAATAAAAAAATAGTTAATGAACCTAACGCAACAGTTTAACCCATCTCCCAACCAAATAAATTAAGCCTTTCTCACCTGCTCTGTAGATCAATTAATAATGTATGATGAGACCAGTTTTTACACATCATGTTTTCTGTCTTTTTATATAACACTCGAAATTCGCAGTAAAGATTTGGATTTAGAAATCGAACTTGTTAAACAAACGGCGACCTTAGGCGATTGCAATAATAGTGATTTATTCTGAAAATTACTGACATTTTTCATGGAACTTTATACTTCTTTCTGTAAACCTTCTTTACTGCTTCTATTTTATTTCCATATCTTGGCCTTTTACACTATAAAAACTTCTCAATTTCACTACTGAAGCGATAACACTAGAAATTAAATGAAATTTAATTCAAAAACTTCAAATTTCGGACCAAAGGAAGTTAAGGTATTCATCCGTATTTTAAAAGATTATCAAACCTGAATATACCGGTGGAACTTCTAAACAACTTTAAATAAAGTAATCTATGCAACATCGGAAATGAGACAGAAGCATATATTAAAATCCAAAGTTGGAGGAACTTTGATTGCCATTGCTAAAAGCATATGTTTCCGATTTCAATTGAAAATTTTCATCGTAACAGACGAAATTTCACTAGGCGAATCTTTCAGTTATTAAACCAATAATCCATCAGTAAAGCCTTAATTCTCTTGATACGGCTGAAGTATAAAATAAAGAGCGTTGCTATAATTAGAGTAGAGACCATACAAATTCAGGCTGTATTACAAAATGTGATTATCTATCAGAGTTTTCCGAGCAATGATTAGTTTGATTTTAGTCATGTAAGCAAATACATGGGACCTTCCATATGTAGCAAGGTTATACACCAACGAATAACCTTGGTGTATAATCTTTAAATCTTTCCGACTAGTTCGTACAATTTTATATCTCTTATCCCGTTTAACTGAAAGCTCTTAAATATTAGTCTTTTACAATCCCTCGTGAAAATTATATATATATATATATATATATATATATATATATATATATATATATATATATATATATATATATATATATATATATATATATATATATATATATTATATATATATATATATATATATGTATGTATATATATGTGTATATATATGTATATGTATATATATATATATATATATGTATATATATATATATACATATATATATATATATATATGTATGTATATATATCTATGTATATATATGTGTATATATATATATATATATATATATATATATATATATATATTATATATATATATGTATATATATGTATATATATGTATATGTATATATATATATATATATATATATACATATATATATATATATATATATATATATATATATATACATATATATATATATATATATATATATATATATACATATATATATATATATATATATATATATATATATATATATATATATATATATATATATATATATATATATAATCCCGATATAAAGGGCTTAAGTCAAAAATAATGATTCAAATATACTAGGTTATTGGCTTTTATGCCAATCACAGAATTATAATTTCTACTTGAGTCTTTTGTACAAAGAAATGTAATTCTGTATACAAAATTGATAGACTTAAGCCTTTTATACCAATCAAAAGATTTTTTTATCAATACTAACAAATATCTAAATATCACTGTTTTTAACTTAAACCCTTTATACCGGGCTTCAAAGATTTTATATATATATATATATATATATATATATATATATATATATATATATATATATATATATATATATATATATATATATATATATATATATAATATCTTAAATAGTATTATGCCCTCCATTTTAGAATTTAAAGTCGCTTTCCTTAATCTAAACCCCAGTAATATTAATTTATTGCTTTAAAACCCTTAGCCACAGAACTTCCCATAAATCTTCGAATTCGGGAGTGGGTTAGCTTCGCGAGTCCCCTAAATCTGCTGACCCTGCAAATGACAGCCACGTGTCTTTTTCGCCCTCTCGCGTTTAATGTTGAAAGGTGATATTATTCCGAGCCGTTCTTCTGGAATGAACGAATGTATTTTCGCTCTAATAAACGATGTACTAAGAATTTTGGCCCGATTGCATTTAAATCTAATTTTTATTCCTTCCAGACTGAGTCTAGCTCCAGGCGTGTAAATATGAGCTAGGTTTCCCTTTCAGGTTATAATTTAAGGACGTGGTGTATTGGGGATATTAGATATATATATGTATATGTGTGATAAAAAAATAAAAGGAAGAAAAGTATTAATCAAGAGGGAGTTTAATATAGAAGGAAACGCAAAAATATAACCTCTATAGACGCTTAACAGTGCAAGAAAGTATACGGCAGTTGCAAGCATAACCGGAATTTACAAGAGTATTCAAAAGAAAGATAATATAGCTTAGCAACTTTTGTCATGCATTCAGTAAAGACATCAAAAGCCATTAGATTTCATACAGTATATCTATTGAGAAGTATCACTGTATATGTATGCACATAAACAGAAAAAATACACACAAAGATACAAATTCTTAAATTGAAATAATATTAACATTATCATATTATTATTATAGTAGCACCTAACCCTCTGAGAGAATAATGAAATGCGTATGAAAACATGCGGGTTATAATCAGCCATAGTGGGAATGACTTTGACATTGTTAGAAAAACTAGTGAATGAATAAATCGAAAAAATATGCAGGATAACATCATATACTGTTGGTCTTTAAAAAGAGTAGGTAAAAAAAATTTTCAGGTAGTCTGTTCTAACGAAACTACCGCGGGTTATTAACGTGGGATTACTTATCGTTGCTTACCTCTTTTGTATGCATACATGTATCTATATATGTACGTATGTATATATATATATACATGTATGTCAAAATTTTGACGCATCTTGGTACTTTTCTGTTTAACTTGTCCAAGCGATAGACTGGGATTGACGCGCTGCCAAAATTATAACTCGCGAGGAAGGACGGACGGACAGTTTTAGCGTCTGAAATTTTTCTTTCCGCAGGACCGTTGTGGAGGAAATTATTCCTACGTTAAAAGAGAGTAATTTGAGAAATTTGAATTTTTCACATCACTCGGAATGTTTGGTAGGTAGTATACCAATCTCGAAGTTTGTAGAGCCAGAGTGCAAACCTCAGTGTTGTCAGATGGTCGATATGCAGCCTAGTTTATAATATGTTTCCCCAGTTTTATGTCATGTCTAATTATGAAATGAAAATACAGAAATTTTCCCGATTGTGAACTGTATATTTAACATAATTATTGAAACCAACTGAATTTCTTATTCTTTCTTTAGGTAAAAAAAGGGGGAAAATGCTAACGTGTATACACCTAAATTATGAAAATACATTCGGTTCTTTCAACCTTTATGAGCATATGTTAGCATATTATTTGATATTCATGCATTAAAAAAGGGAGCTAAATCAAAACTATTAACTTTTCGGAATAGAATAATAACCTGCATTTTAAGGGAAAATTGAATTCCTTCTCTTTATTTCCTTTTTTACCTTATTCCATTAAAATAATGCATTTACATTCAAGCATTCCGCGTTCCGTCATTGTTTGGGAAATACCCAAAGGAATATATCTAAATCTTGAAGGAATATCTCGAAAGACTTTTCAATTTTCCCCAGGAATTAAATAAAATATGCATGAGTTAATAAAAGTTATGCAACCCTTACAATGAAATTCTTTGGCATCTATCTCCCTTTTTCTTTGTCGTTGTGTTACTGAAACGTCGCGAGCAGAATCACACACGGGGAAGCGAAAAATCAAAATTTTATTAACTCGCAAAGATATTTGCATACGACTCCGAAATACGCACCGATAAATCATTAGGAAATATTCTCTTTTTTTTTTAAACATAATTCTCTCCCTTCAAATCCATTTCTCTACGTAATATTCGAAAATAAATAGAATGTTTCTGAATGATATTAAACAGCGTCACATCGCGAATAAAGATTAAGTACGCTGATAGTCGCAGTTAAGGTTAAAGTTATCACAAAACACGGTGTTAAATTAATATTATGTTTAGAAATGCTCTTGGTCTCGTTCAAGTGTGTTTGTCTTCCGGATAAAAGAGTCATCATGCTTCATATTTGCCTTATGTTCACTGCGCAAAATTGAACATTGATAAAACTGCAAACTGAACTCAAGAATAAAAATTATTTCGACGAGTTTTTCGCCTTAAATTCTTAATGAAAGTACAAATAATAATGATGTTTGGATTAAATAATCCAAATATTTACAAAACATTTCCTGTACATATATAATTTCGGATTAAATATTATTTGTGTATGTTACATTTTGCCTATCTTTCAATGCATTACTTGTAATTAAGCAGTAACTACTCGATGATACTTATTATTGGAAGTCGTTAATGGAAAAAGTATCTATAACTGTTACAGCTTCGGTAAAAGTTGCTTGTAAAACAACAGTTTCGAGGTCTGTTTCAGTCGTTCATTTGACGATATTCTGAGTATATTTTGTTCCGTTCAACAATAACTAAACGCTAAAGAAATTATTAACAGAATGTTATTTATCTAGTTTAACACTAGTATGGCTCTAAATTACTTTCATAAAAAAATAATTTATAGCCATAACGATTTTTTTTATAATTACTTTGGCCATGGTGAATTCAAATCTAGACGGATGATAATGTTAATATAATTTCAAACTATTAATTCATATCTTTACTGTACATGTGCATACATATATCTATATAATCATGTTCACTTATACTCAAGTGATTAAACACTTTTGCATGTTTCAAGTTTCAATTTATATATATGTGTGTGTGTGTGGGAGGGATTGAGTGAGTGAGTGAGCAAGTGTGTATGTATACATATATGTATGCATTCCACGTGAAATTAAGTTAAACATTCACATTATGATACATGTTAAAATATGACAAAATATGGAAAACCAAATTTAAAAACAACTATTGAAGTTTAGTGACAACATCTCTTAAAGCTTAATTCCATCAGTTCTCTGATTTCATTTTTTTTCCTTTTTTAGTCTTAGATTTCAGTTTCAAATTTTATATATATATTTTTCTCTTTTATAAATTTTCAATATGTCTTGCGTCTTTTTACAGAAGTATTTTAATTAAATTTCATTCATTATAGCTTTTATATATATATATATATATATATATATATATATATATATATATATATATATATATATATATATATATATATATATATATATATATATATGTGTGTGTGTGTGTGTATATATATATATGTATATATACATATATATATATATATATATATATATATATATATATATATATATATATATATATATATATATATGGAGGATAGCTGGCCCCCTGAAATGTGAGGCTTTGTGTTAAAAAGAGGAAATGTATACTTTGATGTAATCCGCTTCCCTATCTCGAAAGGGGATGAGACGTTTAAGGGCACTGGAAGCCTGTTGAAAGTAGCAGAACCTCGAGTGTCCTTTGTTCCCCAAAACTTTGACACACTTAGTTCTGTTGGTTACATTTAATACATAGAAAAAAAATTTTTAAATACATTGTATATCATTACAGTATGCTATATAAAATTAAAATTACAATAGCAAATATGTAGGTTAACCTAACCTCACCCAACTTCCTACCCTTGCCCACGCACTCAAAGCGAGAGAGAGATAATACTTCCCCCCCCCCTCCTGCATCTCTCTTTATGTCACGTAATACATGAACAATTCTAAGGCAGCAGTAAAAATTTGCGGAAGCTCACTGAGCTAACCACTGCACGATGTGGGTTAAGTACTGTACTTCAAAAACTTTAACTATTTGCATATATCAGCAGTCAGCAAAACTTCTAAAGCGCTTCATCTTAATTACCGGTGGCATACTTGAGAATAATAAACCCTGAACCCGACTTTTCAAAAAAGACATCAGCTCAAGCTCGACATTATACGTAAGGATAAGAATTAAATATGACTTAAATTAATTTTACATATTAATTATATTTTTCTTTTTTTTTTGGTCATTTTAATATCTAAATGTATGAAAGAATTTACAGTTGTTATGTATCGAAATCTGCCGATTCAGTGATTGAATTTGGTAGGATTCGTAAATTCAGGTGTTCTTGCTTTGAAAGACTCCCTCCTTAAATATCTGTTTGACTATTTTTCCACTTTATATTACATCAAAACAATAAAATGCACATTTCAATAGATATATATGTTAAAATATGTTCAAATAGATGTATGTTATTCCTAAATGTTTTTCAATGTATCTCTTTTAAGAATAAAAATCAAATAACATGTCCCAATTTTCGTCTCTTACAATGACATCCGGTTAAAGAATATTTATGCACTGACGAACTGCGATAATGTTAAAGGAAAATCATAATACAGCCTTATGAAAATCAAATAAAATAAATATGATCTGTTATGATAAATTAAATTTTCAGTAACGGGAAATCAATGAATAAATTTAATATCTATCAGACGGAATGAAAGGAAACATTTTGTTCTGACAACTCAAGGTAGTGAAACACATAAATCAGTTTGAAAAATCCCCTAATTTAAGACTTGATACACTGCGTGTTTCAGTTATTTAAGTCGTCTAATTCTAAACTTAACGACAAAGCAACAAAAAACCATTCGCAGATTCGTATATACAGTTTGGACTAAAACAGTACCACACTTAAACAACAATTTAGCATTATTATTATTATTATCTATTATTATAGTTTTTTTAATGCCTTACAATTTGTCGTTAAAGAAAAGAATCAGATCCCATTTTTTTTCAGTGTAGGCAACAAATATTATTACTAAAAACTTATAGAATAATAAATAGAATAACTCATATTTGAAATATATTTCACAATTTTACATAAAGTATGGTGCGTAATAGTTTATTTATAGAGCTGTCATTTTAAAACTCTAAATTATTAATTATTGGGGGCATAGGAATAAGAATTTAATAGTAATGAAAATCTGAAAGCAAAAAAAATTGTATAAGGGGAAAAAACCGCACCTCTAGCAGACAACGAGTTAAATGACCAAAACAGAATCCTTTAGCTCATTAAAATTTTGAAAAAATTCGTCAAAGTCTATAGATAAACTTTGAATTAATATAATTAAAAAAGATATCCATTTTTATGTAAAAATTTTTTCATGAGAAAAGTCCACTAAACAGATCTGTAACGCATAATGTTTATACTGCAACTCATCTTCAAAAACAAAATAATATTCTTGGGTACAATAAATGTAAATTCATTGTTACTATAGGAAAGTTTCTAAAGAAACAGAATTTTCATAAAAGTTTATATTTCAAATTTTTGAAAGTTTTATAAGTCAACCAAAATTTTATATAAACGTTTTCTTTTTATTACATTAATTTTCTTTTTATTCCTCTGCTTTATTTAATAGATAAAAATGCAAAACATACAACACACATATCTTTCTATCTAACGTAAAATTGATACTAGTATTTACTAGTACTTAGAAGTATTTACGAGTATTTACTAGTGACGTAAGTTCAATAACTACGTCTCAAATGTGTAATATATTCCCTGTAATGCTCTGTTTTCATAAAAAATATTCGGATAAATCACTTTACTGGCTTTTTTAGTAAGGAAAGCAAGTAAGGAGAAATAGAGGGATGTAAAATTTTTATTGGTGTAAGGCAATAAAAGGGTTCTGTGATATTTTTTTTCCTTTAAAGACTCTAAAGTTTAAAAGCTATGATTCAATGATTTGCCAGATGTACTTAGCATATCTGTGCTCAGATGGCAAAATGGTATAAGAAATTTACGGGACAGCAATTCTAAGATTCATGAAAAATCAGTAATTTGTTTTACATGAGCAAACCTGGTACTGGTGTTTCAGAAAAATAGTTGGCTATTACTTGCAGTAGTTACAGTACATAGAAAATATCAGCAAACCAGGATCCATAATGTGAAAAACTCAATTTTTTTAGGAAAAGTTTCTTATAACATTTTGGAATCTGAGCACAGATATAAACCTCATTCAGGAATACACATCCTTCAAAAGTATTTTGCCATTCTAATGATCTCGTTCAGAAGCTAAAAAAACTAGTTATTTGTTGTTCCCTCTGGCGTAATAGGGACAAATTTTACAAGAGAATCTTACCTAAAAGTGGCATTATACACTACTACGAGTACTGAATATAAATACAAATAAGTAACAATTTTATTTTTTAGTAGCTTCCCTGCTAGCTCAGGAAAATTTCAACTCTCCTCATCAACTATAAAACCGTTACATTATATCAATAAATATGAGTTAGTTAAAAGGAAAACTCGTACAAGAGAATCTTACTTAAAAGTGGAATTATACAGTACTACGAGTACTGAATATAAATACAAATAAGCAACAATTTTATTTTTTAGTAGCTTCCCTGCTACCTCATGAAAATTTCAACTCTCCTCATCAATTATAAAACCGTTACATTATATCAATAAATATGAGTTAATTAAAAGGAAAACTCGTACAAGAGAATCTTACTTAAAAGTGGAATTATACAGTACTACAGATAAATACAAATAAGCAACAATTTTATTTTTTAGTAGCTTCCCTGCTACCTCATGAAAATTTCAACTCTAATCATCAGTTATAAAACCGTTAGATTGTATCAATAAATATGAGTTTGTTAAAAGGGAAACTCGTTAACCTCTATTTTTAATTATTATAGCTATTCACCTGGAGTTGGCTATTAGCTATTACCGCCGAGTGCACATCCGTGCATGTATCTAATACATTAAAAAACATTTCACTTGGCGTTATTTAAAAATGCCTTTGTGGGTTCTGTTAATAATTAGCATATACTTTTTTTTCTTTGCATATCAAATTAGATGCAGGTGATTTCTTCTTGCTTTGCGTCCATCCCACGTCAAAATCCTATAACCCATTTAGTCGGGTGCGGGACATTTTGTTGGCAATTGCTGCAAATCTCATGGACATCTGACTCAAGCTGTTCCCTTTTGCCTTAATGTGGCCCAGTGAGTGTTTTTTGGGTTTGTGCTGTCAGCTAAAGGAAGGTAGTGAATGAATGATATGTTCTTTTCGTTTTTAAATTTTCCCATTGTTAGGTAAGTAATGGACGCAACTGGGAAAACAGCTGCTCTGCTCGACGTTCGTGGTCAGGTTGAATTGCAAATTAGCTGTCCGAATTTGTATGCTTGTCCATCGAAGGAAATATATTTCAATCATATAAGAATTAAGACCATGAAATTTGCTCAAAGGTCTTATAATTATGAAGTGCAGGCTTCTGAATTCAACCCGGCTTCTTACGCATGCCACTTGAATTACTTGAGTTGACGTGGTGCGAAATAAACAATCCGATTCTGGAAAAATTTGATGGAGAAAGGAAATTTAATGGATTATATTTTATGTATTATTAAAAAAGCACTTGAGAGTAATAATCTCAAGGGTGGCCAGCTTGTTTAGCGCTGAATGGGGCTTTCATTCTCTAAAATGCCTTTGTGAAAGGAAAGTTTTTTTTAAAATAGGCCAAAAAATTAAATCTCATTTTTTATGTTTCTATTTGCCCTATAGACTATACATCTATAGATCCACAATTTTTTTTTTAATTTTCATATTTGTCCCTACAGAGTAAACGTCAAACACAAATTTTAAATTTCCTTGGAAACAGGTCATATAAACGTATTTTCTTTTCTTGTTTAAACATTGTTTTTTAATATTTAAAAAAGAGTAAAAGTTCTCAATGTTTTTCTTTCAATTTTTATTATAATGTTTCAACTCCTTTCTCATATTGAATTGAAATTTTTTTGAGAGAAATTTGCATGTACTCAAATTTTCCTGATTAGTTTTTAATCCTAAATAGGAAAATTTTTCCATAGTACTTAGTTGGATATTTTTATATGAATTTTTGTTCTTAACTGTGTATTTGTATTCTTAAAAAAATGTCAAAAAATTAAATCTCATTTTTTATGTTTCTATTTGCCCTATAGACTATACATCTATAGATCCACAATTTTTTTTTTAATTTTTATGTTTGTACCTACAGAGTAAACTTCAAACACAATTTTTAAATTCATTTGAAAACAGGTCTATATATGTATTTTCTTTTCTTGTTTAAACATTGTTTTTTAATTTTTACAAAAGAGTAAAAGTTCTCAGTGTTTTTCTTTCAGTTTTTTAATATAATGTTTCAATTCCTTTTTCATATTGAACTGAAATTTCTTTGAGAGAAATTTGTATCTACTCAAATTTTCCTGATTCGTTTTTAATCCTAAGTATGAAAATTTTACCAACGTACTTCGTTGGATATTTTTATATGAATTTTTGTTCTTAATTCTAATTCTTAAAAAATATGTCAAAAAATTAAATCTCATTTTTTTATGTTTCTATTTGCCCTATAGACAATACATCTATAGACCCACAATTTATTTTTTTTAGTTTTCATATTTGTCCCTATAGAGTAAACGTCAAACAAAATTTTTAAATTTACTTGAAATCAGGTTATATATGCGTATTTTTTTTTCTAGTTTAAACATTGTTTTTATTTTTACAAAAGAGTAAAAGTTCTCTTAGTTTTTCTTTCAATTTTTATTATAATGTTTCAACTCCTTTCTCATACTGAACTGAAATTTTTTTGAGAGAAATTTGCATGTATTCAAATTTTCCTGATTGGTTTTTAATCCTAAATATGAAAATTTTACCAACGTACTTCGTTGGATATTTTAAAATGAATTTTTGTTCTTAATTGTGTATTTGTATTATTAAAAAACATGTCAAAAAATTAAATCTCATTTTTTTATGTTTCTATTTGACCTATCCTTTTTTCCATCTATAGACCCTAATTTTTTTTTTCAAATTTCTATATTTGTCCCTGCAGAGAAAACGCAAACACAGTTTTTAAATTTACTTGAAAACGGACATATATATATACGTATTTTCTTTTCTTGTTTAAACATGATTTTTATTTTTACAAAAGAGTAAAAGATCTCAATGTTTTTCTTTAAATTTTGTAATATAATGTTTCAACTTCTTTCTCATATTGAACTGAAATTTTTTTGAGAGACATTTGCATGTACTCAAATTTTCCTGATTTGTTTTTAATCCTAAATACGAAAATTTTACAAACGTACTTCGTTGGATATTTTTATAGGAATTTTTGTTCTTAATTGTGTATTTGTATTCTTAAGTAGCTTCTTCCCAATACTAAAACATAATTATTATACTAAATACTTAATACTGTACTAAATTAAAACAGTATTAAGTATTCAGTATTCAGTATTCAGTAGCTTCTTCACAATATTAATACATAATTATTATACTGAATACTTAATACTGTATTAAATTAAAACAGTATTAAGTATTCAGTATTCAGTATTCAATAGCTTCTTCACAATACTAATACATAATTATTATACTGAATACTTAATACTCTATTAAATTAATACTACATACTTAATTTAATTTATACTGTTCATTATCTTCGTCATCGAGCATTTGCACCATTTTGTAGCTAAAAAGTAGTCAAAATAACTTCAAATATATATAATGAATTCAAAAAAAAAATGAAGGAAAAGCCTAGTCACAGACGGAGAGTAAAATAGTAAATTGAAAATATGTTTAACTTGAATAAAAGAATAAATAAAGATTAAAAATTTATGCACTTTAGAAATATTTGTCATTTAGCTAAAATTATAGAAATGGGGGGATAAATATTATAGAGTTTAACCCTCCAAAATTGACTTGTTGCCCCAAAAACAAAGAAATTAACTTATCTTTATTTGTTCATAAAAACATATATATAATCCATCTACTTTTTCCCATTTCCAGACCAAAAAATATCACGACTTCAAAAAATATGTTAAAGAAACGTTACTTTAAGTTATTTCCATGTGTTCTAGTATTAATAATGTATAATCCTTGGTACTTTAAATTAATTATAGATAACCACGATCAATTTAGTGATTAAAATTTTTGTCCCCTTATTTCAGTCTTTCGGGAACTAAAAACTCTGAATTGTTTTATAAGCCTCCAAGTACTTTCCAATTTAAATTTATATCACTTTGGACAAGACAACTATTCTTTACAGAATTCAGTCTTTATATATTCTGCATATAGAATTTCAAATGTTTTAAATATTCCTGAAAGTGAAAATGTCACAGACGTTTGACTTGTTTACCCAGTGAATCTTGTCTAAAACAGGTCATATATTTAGTCTCAGTATAAAATAGATACGGGGCAATTTGAATTTGAATTAGCTCCATTTTATCCTATATTCAGGCACGCACTGTATCTTGTCTGTAACAACCGACGATACTGAAAGACATCTACTATAGCAAGTAAACATCTTCATGGCACTGATCTCTTGGGACATACGTAAGAAGAAATATCAAGGGTTTAATGCATAAAATTTAAACGCTTTTAAGAATATCCATTCCTTCCCTCAAACTTTCTTGTGGGTGGCGAGTGAAAATTTTTTCAAAGGATGATCAACGACTTAACACGATAGTCACCTGCGGCCCCAGGGTGGGGGGGGGGGGGCAATAGGGGCAATTGCCCTCTAAAAAAGTGCCCGGCAATTTTTTTTTCATAGCCGAAAATTACATAATCCTAGATCTAATGCTAAATGAGTTTAAATTTAAAATGAGAGGATATTTATTTATATATATACAGTGTATATATATATATATACACTGGTGTAAGAAATTAAGAAAATTTGCAGACTTGGTCTATTATCTCTAGAACTACTGCACCGATTTTAATGAAATTTGATATGTACATACATTTTTAATGAATACAATACAAAGCAAATAACCATTCAATAATTGTAATACACACGCATGCATGATCATGCGTAACACTCGTTGGAGTCGGAAGGTATGAAACAGCGGTTGCAGAATAAACAAAAAAATGGGTTAATAGATGGGTTAATAGGGGGTATGGTCCCCTCTTACAGATATACAGGTCTCGCAGCGTGATTTCATACTTGAAATAAGGCAGTTTATCATTTCCTGTGGCAATTGGTCCTACTCGTTCAGCAACGCTGTTTTCATTCCCTGGATGGCTCTCGGAGGGGGGTTGCGAGTTGCAATTGCCATCTCCAGAGCGTCCCAGACATGCTCTATAGGGTTAAGGTCTGGAGATCTGGCTGGCCAATCCATCCGGCGAATATCCTCACTCTCTAGAAATTCGTCGACCAGAAGAGCTCTATGTGGCCTCGCGTTATCGTCCATTAAAATGAACTCAGGGCAAACCGCACCCCTGAAAAGGCGAACATAGGGCTCCAGGACCTCATCCCTATACCTCACACCAGTCACAGTGCCTCTTTCAAAGACATGGAGAGGTGTGCGGCCATTCAACATGATGCCTGCCCAGACCATTAAACCTCCTCCGCTATAATGGTCGATTTCGCGGACATTGGAGGGTAGGTAGCGGGTCCCTGGTTCTCTCCAAATGAACGTACGGCGAGAATCTGTGTTTAGGCTGAACCGGGACTCATCAGTGAAGAGAACGGTCGCCCATTGATCCATACTCCAATCTTTATGCTCTCTGTACCATGATAAACGGATTCTCCTGTTCGTAGAAGTGAGCGGGACGCAAACGGCAGGTCTTCTTGCAAACAACCCTCTCTCATGAAGTCTTTTGGAAACAGTCACCCTTGATACACGGGTTCCTGTGGCTGCATACAAGTCACGAGAGAGCTGAGAAGCTGTAGCACTCCTCTTACGCCTCGCCATAATCGACAAATGGCGATCTTCTCTGGCCGTCGTGGTTCTTGGACGACTTTGCCCAGGCTTTCTCTCGATAGATCCGGTATCCTGGAAATGTTTCCATAAGTTACACACGACGCTGGGCGTTAAATTGAACTCTCTACAAATTTGGACTTGAGATTGGCCTGCTTCTAGCCTCCTCACAATTCGCCACCTCATTCCATCATCTAAACGTTTGTGGTTACTCATTTTTACTCTTACAATTTGAAATTAACCGATTGCTGCAAAATAACACCATCTATTAACCCATTTTTTTGTTTATTCTGAAGCCGCTGTTTCATACCTTCCAACTCCAACGAGTGTTACGCACGATCATGCGTGTGTATTACAATTATTGAATGTTATTTGTTTTGTATCGTATCAATGTATGTATATATCAAATTTCATTAAAATAGGTACAGTAGTTCTAGAGATAATCGACCAAGTCTGCAAAGGTTTATATATATATATATATATATATATATATATATATATATATATATATATATATATATATATATAACCCTAAGAGACGACGTTGCCCCCCCCCCCCCCAAATCTTTGGACTGGAGCCGCCACTGACGCTAGTTCAGTTCCTCAATACAGGATCGGAATGTAAAAAAAATGGTGTTTTTCAATTGCCTATCAGTTCTGCCTATACTTTGTTTTTTAAGGTGATAGAAAATAAAACTGAATTTAATGACATAGAAATAGTCATGTCATGGCAAAGATAAAAACGTTAGTTGTAAAGAATTTTTTATTATACAATGGAACACAATAAAATATTACACAATACAATGGAATATAAATCGGATGATAATAAAATCATGTTGTTTTGAATGCAGTCCATTCCCTGATATTTTTAATATACTGTGTAAGGAATAAAGTGGACTGGGATTGTTTGATCCTTTTTGAGTATAACGCATACATTTAAAAAATATTTTAACAATAAATTTGTCTGAGTTCGTGAATTTAGCATTCATGCAAACATTTTATGTATTCTTTGTTTGAGTTGTAAGCTTCTTTGCTAACCTTTTCCTCACGAGGTGGGATAGCATGTATCCCAAGAATAATGGCTCAAGATTGAATAAATATATATATATATATATATATATATATATATATATATATATATATATATATATATATATATATAACCCCTTTAGTGGCCGTTCTTACGAAGGAGATATGAAATTTCCCGTTCTAAAGAAGGAATCGGAAAAATGTGCCCCGTAAGCTATAGGTTAACAAAAAGCAGGCATAAATACTAACAAATATTATACCTGATGTTGTTATGGCTCTAGTTCCATGTGTACGCGTCTGTATATAGGTTTTTTTCGTTCTTTCTTTCCTTCGCTGTTTGTCACACACCAATTATTTAGGAGATACGTGACATGGTTGCATAATGAAAAGTAGCATTCGTACTAATCATGTGCTTTTGCAAAAAAAAATTAATACGTTTTTCGTTTGTCTCGTGACCAAATTCATATATCTTCTTAGAAAAAGGAAGATGATGCTAAAATAGGAGTTGACAAAATAATTGTCAGGTGGGATGATTGGAATTGAAAAATAAGAGCTGTTATCTGATAAATTTGGCACTTAGCGGAAAAGCAGCAGATAATGACTATTCTACCTCTCTCTCTATATATATACATACTGGTTCCAGCCTAGGGCGGTTATGATGCAGGCAAACTGAGGTAAAAAACGAAGGGAAAATAATTTAGATTGACTCAGTTAATGTTTATATAAGACCTATATAAATATCTTTTAAAAATGTTAGAAACAATGGTCTTGAAATATAATACAGGTAACCTTCCTATAACACGGTAAATAGGTTCCTAGAAAATGCCGTGTTGTGTGAAACCGTGATATATGAGACCCGGAGGCAGTACAAAAAAGGGGGTTACGTTCCAAAAACTTATTAAAAACAATTTTTTTTTAATTCCATATAAGCAAGTTAATTTTTATTAAAAATATAAATGTATGTATAACACAAAACGAAAAGAAACGAAAAATATTATTTTCATTTAATGTGACATTAATTTAATAAATTTCTTCCCCATCACTCCTAAGTACAATGAAACGAGAACATGTTTTCGGTTGAACGATGTCACCTTCGCTTTCAGAACCTTTTCTTCATTTAGATTATTTGCACCTTCTATCCTCTTTAAAAAATCTGTAATTTTGGTTTGTTTGCTGGTTCTTACAAGGTCATTGTAAATTTCACGGTATGGAGACAGACAATTTTGCAGCTCCCTTTTGAATTTTCGGCTTCTTTCAGCGGAAGGTTCTGTATTCAAGAAAAATGATTCAAGATTTTCAGCTAAGCCTGGACCTTCTTGCAATTTTATAGAGTTATAAATGAATAAATTATAATTTGTTTATGCATTTTCATGTAAAGCCACTATAGTTTATTGTTCCTTCCCGTCATTATTTTAAGGTAATTTAGTTTTTAAATGTGTTAAACAAAAATCATGATATCTAGTGCTGTAGAAGTACAGCGTTGTACAAAGGTTTTAGCAATTTTTTAATCGTGTTAGAGCGAAACCGTGTTACAGGTCGCAGTGTTATATGAGGGTACCCGCAATTTATCTTATCGTGTTAGAGCGAAACCGTGTTGTAAGAAGCCGTGTTATAGGAGGGCTACCTGTATATATTTCTGTAGCCTTAACGCTAGAGAAACATTATGATTGCATTTCAGAAATAACTCGGAAAAATCTTTTGTATTTGTAAAAGAATTGATATTTGAAGCTTAGACCGAGATGTTTTCAATCTCCACTTTGTAGCTTTATGAATTGTTTTGCTCAGATTTTTAATTCCCCATTCTCTTAGAGCAGTGGTTCCTAACCGGGGGTGAGGGCACCCCTGGGGGTGCGCGAGAGCAATTCTAGGGATGCGAGAGAGGGTTCTGAATTTTTAATGAAAATTACCAATTGTGGAAATCATTTGATGAATACTTTTCCACAGGAAATATAAGCAAAATTAATAGATGGATACTCAATCCATTTTTGTTTGACGTATATTCAATGGACGACAGCGTTTTATTAAAAGACGATCTTAAAGCAATACGAGCTAATGCACGTATTGAAATGGAATTGGAAAAACTGGATTTAGAACAGTTCTGGTGTACGCAGTTAGAACTTTATCCAGAATTGGCAAAAGCAGCAGTAGAGACACTTTTACCATTTGCCACCACGTACCTTTGTGAAATGAGTTTCTCATCACTTTTGCACATCAAAACGAAAACCGGAAATCGCTTAACAGCATCGGATGATTTACGTGTGGCTCTTTCAGAAAAATAACCTCGTTTTAAAAGGATAATTATGAACAAACAACAACAACGTAGCCATTAAAAATGTAGATGTTGTTTTATATGTAATTATATAGTATGTATTGTAAATGTATTATTTCTATATGCAATAAATAAATTATCTTTCAATAAATGTCTTTTCCTAAATAAAAAAACAGAAACATTTTTCAAGGGGATGCGAGAACTTATTTTCAGATTCAAGGGGATGTTGACTGTTAAAAAGGTTAAGAACCACTGTGAGAAAGTTCTGTCATTCTTAACCAAGTTCTACAATATTTTTAAAAGAAATAAGAGCATTTTCTCTTCTTTAAATAGCAGGGTATTTAAACCTATGGCTCCATTATTTCTCTATCAAAATAAGAATATTAACAAACATAATATAGATATATATCATTCTTGCGTAACTGAAAACTAACGGCAAGAAATTTTGCTTACAGTTTGGCAAATAACATCAGAACTATGCAACCTGCTTGAGTCAAAAAAAAAATTGTGGTTTACTAAATCTAAATTTGGAAACCTCTAAAAATGAACTCTTTCTTGTGTTCTTACACTCTCTTGTGATTCTCTATACGTAAGTAGATACTTATATAAGGTAAAAGAGAGTGGAATAAATGTAAATACATTTATTTTTTCTGAAGTAAACTAACAAAAATATTTACTAACCATCTTAACCTAACAAAAAATTAACAAAAATATTTACTAACCATCTACCTAACTTTCTCCATCAAAATAAGATATTAAGAAACAGAATATAGATATATAGCATTCTTGAGTAACTGAAAACTAACGGCAAGAAATTTTGCCTACAATTTGGCAAATAACATCAGAACTATGCAGCATGCTTGAGGCAAAAAAAATTGTTTGGTTTCCTAAATCTAAATTTTGAAACCTCTAAAAATGAACTCTCTCTCGTGTTCTTACACTCTCTTGTGATTCCTCTCTCAATACTTATATAAGGTAAAAGAGAGTGTAATAAATGCAAATACATTTATATTTTCTGAAGTAAATTAACAAAAATATTTACTAACCACCATAGTATTGCAAATCGTTTGAGACATTTAAAATCATAGTGGTTCAAATCCATGTAATGAATTATAGATTCTAATTTGTATTTCTAGAGAAAATGGATTTTTTTTGTTAAATTAGTATACCTTTTAGTAAAAAAAAAATATAAAACGGACCTCCTTAAATTGTATTTGTATTTTATTCCCATTGTGAATATTCAACAGACTCTTTCTCATGTGTTTCTTCACCTGGAAACAGCTAGACTAGCTGAGGAATAGAACCCTGATCCTCAAATAAGTGTCTTGACCATCATGCCACTAGATCAGGTCATGATCTTAACGGTCCTCCTACTTAATGGTAATCACGTTCTCCCTTGCCTGATAGTGAATAAAGGGTGCCTGACCATCGTTCGAAATCATTTTATTTTTCGCACACTGCATTTTTTGAGTTGGTCAGACAAGCTATACCCTACTGCCAAATATTTCTTCAACCTTAAAACAACTAGACTGACTCTAGAATTGAACTCATATCTCCTGTTTTTTTAGACAGGTCAGCTCACAACCGCCAGATCATTTCGTGATCTTTTATATATATATATATATATATATATATATATATATATATATATATATATATATATATATATATATATATATATATATATATATATATATATATATATATATATATATATATATATATATATATATACATATATATATATGTATATATGTATATATATACATATATATATATGTATATATATATATGTATATATATATATATATGTGTGTGTGTGTGTGTACATATATATACATATATACATATATACATATATATACATATATATATATATATATATATATATGTATATATATACATATATATATATATGTATATATATATATGTATATATATATATATATATGTGTGTGTGTGTGTGTGTGTGTACATATATATACATATATACATATATACATATATACATATATATACATATATATATAGATAGATAGAGAGAGAGAGAGAGAGAGAGAGAGAGATAAGTCTGTCTTGACATCTGACTATTCTTCCTGTAATACAATTTAATAACAGTATTTTTAACTGCCCATCAAATCATACAGTACATTAAAACATCAGGTACTTTTTAATGCTACGCATAGATTTTTTTAATAATAATTTGATGCATGTTACGATAATTTTAGCTCTCACTAAAACGGGCCCAAAATGCGTCTTAAAAGATTATCCCGCGAACGCTAATAGATTTCTTAATAATTATAGAGTTTATCTCTATTTGCGTTCCCAACGTTTTAATTACGACCTCCTAATATATTGCTTGAGAAAATATCACACTGGTTTACCGAGATTAATATTGAGCAAGAGAATTAGACATCCTTATTAGCCGTTTAATTCTGTTTCTCATCGCCTTCTTCAAGGTAATCTCACTCTTAACTATTCCTATTAATTACAGAAAATCAATAATAATGTAAGTCTGCGGTGTTGAAGCGTTGGATAAATTGCGATCTCAAATTCTTCGGGATATGACAAAATTTAGCTGCAATGAATGTGGTGTTGTATGCATAACGCTTGTGTGTCAAAAACATTTCAAGATTCAGCTAAATATCACAACAAAATATCAATTATCTCGCTATTGTAAAGCTCGACACGCTGATCTTCCTGATGTATTATTCTCTAAGAAATATTTCGAAGTGACTTGATAAAGAGAGATAATTATCGTTGAAAATAATCGTCATTTAAATCATAAATCTTCCAAATATGAAAATGAAATAGCTAATTAACCGCCAATAGCTAATTTAGTTACAACCTAATTTCCTGATCTAATATTTCTTTACTAGATATGGTGGCATCTGTTGGTGAGAATTTTCATTTTCATTCCTATTAGTTGTTAACAAACATCATTATTGAAATTTTTGCGTGAGTCTATTTTTTTTTCTCTTGTTGGTTTTTCTACTCTTTTTGTGATGTAAAGTCTATCTTGACCTCTAACTGTACTTCCTGTTATACAAAGGACTTCACAAGCATTAAGTTTAATAGAGGATTGTCAGGTTGAGAGATCGGGAATTCGTCTTCATAAAGAAGAGTATATTTCAGCATGGCAGATCCAGGATTTTTGTAGTCTGACTTTATAATATTTTTTATGCTTTTGTTTATATATATATAAATATATATATATGTGTGTGTGTGTGTGTGTGTGTGGCTTGGTACAAGAAGTGCCTAAGTCAGTTTTCTCCAAGATGACTTTGTTTGCTTATGTCTCCTTAAAAAAATATTATTTTAATATAAGAAGTACCCAAGTCTGCACGATGGTTTAGAAAACGATTTTAAAGCATCGAACAGATTTAGGTACTTCTTACATTGAAAATAATATTTTCTAAAGAGACGTAAGCAAACAAAGTTTTCTTGGAGAATACTGACTTAGGCACTTCTTGTTCCAAGCCACAGATAAATGTATATATATGTATATATATATATATATATATATATATATATATATATATATATATATATATATATATATATATATATATATATATATATATATTATATATATATATATATATATATATATATATATTTATTTATTTATTTATTTATTTATTTTATTATATATATATATATATATATATATATATATATATTTATATATATATATATATATATATATATATATATATATATATATTTATATATATATATATATATATATATATATATATATATATAGAGAGAGAGAGAGAGAGAGAGAGAGAGAGAGAGAAGCCTGTCTTGACATCTGACTATTCTTCCTATTATACAAATGACTTCACGGATGTTAAGTATAGATGAGATAATTGTCAGGTTGGAAGAACGTGAATTTGACAATGTCAGGTGAATTTTTCAGAGCTACCCATGTTTGAGTTTTTGATCTTCATAAGAGGACAAGGAATTTCCAACCTTGTTTTTTAAATTTTCAATATTCCACATGAGTATAATATTCTTTTTTACTGCATTGAATTGAGTTAGAATTTAGAAATAAACATTTTGTGGAAGAATAGAACTTGTTTTTCAAAAATTCTTCAAAAATGTTGGAATTTTTTAAATTCCCCATGCGGTTCATTCATTTTTTTACCGATTTCTTCCCAATTTCTCAGGATTGTTAATAAAAGGGTTTGTCATAAAATTGTGCATAGTTCTTTGAAACTTCAAATAATTTATCAAATTTATAGATCATGAAATGAAGTAAAAACATGCAAAAGCAAAAAAAATTAACAGGCAGAAAATTTTAAAAAGTTATTTGAGACTGTAGATTCTTACAAGAAAATAATTCATTGCACAATTATGTTTATACATATATGGTAAACTTATATTAAAATATTTGAGATTTTTAAATGATATGGAATGCGCATTGAGCATTTTGAATAATGTTAGAATTTTTGAGAAAAAATTTTGAAAAATAGGCATTATTTTGTGAACAAAAATGTTTATTTTGAATTATAATTGTCTTCAGTGTAGTAAATAATATTAATTATTCTCATCCTATATATAGACCTAAAATCTGAGAATAAATAAATAAATAAATGTATAAATATATATATATATATATACAATGGTATATTGTATATATATATATATATATATATACAATGGGCCAAAAACAAACAAAATAGCGTTCGTGGCCATGCGCTAAAGCAGCCATTAACCACAAAGCACAAATACATCACCTGCAAAATTTTCAAATTCTATAGCCCTATGCATGATGCAACCGAGCAACTAACTATTGACGTAGGTCAAAAAACTATAGGTGCGTTAACACCCATAGTTTGAGAAAGCATGTGTGTATAGTGAGTGATATTTGTCCAAATAACGACAAAAATAATGCATTCTTGTTGGCAACGGCAAGACATTAATTTATAGAACTAAATGAAGACGCAAACGATGTCACAGGCAATAACTAAAAAAGAGAGGATATTCAAGTAAGAGAAACTTGAATCAGGAAACTGTAGAGATTATCGGTAGATATTAATTAAAAAAATTAACTAATCTTCAATAACCGTCCGATGAAGAATGAATATTGTGAGGTAACAAAATAAAATATGTTATAGGCCTATTGCGTTTCAATGCACTCTTATTAAAACCGTGTGTGGTTAAAGAAATTAATGAATAATAAGAAACTGAAATTCTATAGTTGAACCACATTAAACTGTTCATGAAACAGCTTATGAATTCTATCAGATGTGTCAAAAGATCTAATGATTGATCAACTGATCAAAGATTGACAATGATTGCTGATACAGTTTTAGTAGGTACTTTAGTAGGTTAAATTAATTGTGATGGCATTGTTTTAAATTGTGAAGTAAACTTTTAAAATGCTAAGTCATCAAAAAGTAATTTTTCAGACAGAAATTGCTTTCCAAATATATATATATATATATATATATATATATATATATATATATATATATATATATAATATATATATATATATATATATATATATTATATATATATATATATATATATATATATATATATATATATATATATATATATATATATATATATATATTTATATATATATATATATATATTTATATATATATATATATATATATATATATATATATATATATATATATATATATATATATACATATATATATACATATATATACTTAGTTACTACTGAGTATTAACTGTCCTCTGGGGGATATATGCAAAAGATTTTGCGACTACTCCAATTCATTTGACAAAAAAACTCCTCGACAAAAACCCATCCATTCTCTGCGAAATTCGTCGTTTACCTGTCAAAATATTATAAAGGTAACAAATAGGAATTTCCCCTATTATATACGAAATTAAGCTTATCACTAGATATAAATTACATTTATTTTTTTAATTACAGTCCAATAAAGGTTGGCTAAAGCCAGATAAAGAAGAAACTCGTCCTATATAGATACCTTTCAATCTGCTACTATATTTTGCCGCGAAAAAACGCGGACTATACAAAGCAAACCTGATGGGAAGAGAAAGCAGGTGTAAAATTGTGCCGACATCAAAAGCCTTTTACCCAATAGGCAGTGTCATTCCGGTGTTAAAACAGTGTCTAAGACGAATGTTATGCTTCCACTATAACTCAGAGAATAAATCATCTTCACCTTGTCAAATCAGCTTTGAAGGGCCTCCCGTAAGTGACCTCTTAAGCCGTACCCTGCAATTAGATAATTGCAAAACGCGTTAAAACGCGGCAAAAACCCGTCGCACGTGTGAGGCTACTATGAAAGCTGGCAGACTGTTATAGATATATATACATATTTTATTGCCTAATAATGTTAGACTTGTCTACTTTTAAAGTATCAATAACGAGATAGTGTCGGATAATATGTGTACACGGCAGCGGCCTAATGCCGGACTTTTCTTTCCAGTTCGGTAATGCTGAGATGGTTTCAAAGTGAAACAGTTTTAGTGAAAGATTTTATTTTTTACATTTTTTATGGATTAGTGCTTTTCTTTGTTCACTATAAGACTTTGGAATCAAAGGCAGCTGTTTCTTCTTTTGATAGTTAGGTAACGCCCGATCTGTTTTACATTCTCATAATGGGCTCATCATATCCAGCATCCAAAGGAATATTTTACCATTCATTAGAGTCATTTTAAAGCGCATTTACTTTTTATGTATGGTTCAGACAAGTATTTAAAGTAAGTAATGAGTAAACAGGACACGGATTAGTAAGTTTGTTTTTTCTTTTTTAACGCGCGAGCAAACTTTCCAAAGAATTGCTTCAACAGCAATTGACTTTAATAACAGATTGTTTAACTAGATTTCAAATTGTATTCATTGAAATGAATAAGTAATGTACCCGTATAACTTATCTTCATGCTACTACTGACATTAGAGCGCAAGGGCTTCAAAATTAAAAATATTAAAATTGGATGATTTTTTCAAAAAATATTTCTAAATCTCTAAACAGTGTTATATATATATGTATGTATGTAATGAAATAAGATCAGATTACAGAACTTTTAGAATAAGAAATTTATTTCCGAGTGGCTAAACAGACATCTTATCTAATGGAAAGCCAACACCCGAGTGATTCCCGGGGTTTGCGTATAGAGGTATCTGCGGTTGAAGAATTTGCTGACCAAAGATGTTTCTTGCAAGCTGCATCAGTTGTGCAGGACGATCGCCTTATTTGGGCATAGAAAAGTGTGGCTTGCCCAGGGATTGCTGACGCTATGAAAAATATTCCTGGGTTCTTGAAAACAGAATTTGGTAATGCCATCTTAAGCATGGGAAGGAAAGAAAATTTACAGGGGTCAACTTAAATTTTATATCTTTCATGTATGTATATATATATATATATATATATATATATATATATATATATATATATATATATATATGTATGTATGTATGTATGTATTTATATCCGTAAAATCTATAATACGCACACGAAAATAAGACGAATGCTTGATTTTTCGCGAAATTTTCGGAAAAAATAAAAATTCGACTATAATACGCCCCCATAACTTTTCAATATTTTATTTAAAACTGCACAAATACTTAACATAAATAAAATTTGTAATAAAAATAAAGGAAAACGTCAAATTCGGTAGAAAAAAGCTTAAATTTTTAATTCAAAACTATCGATACTGGGAAATTATCAGTCTTAATCACTTTCACTAGAATACAGCTCATCTATTGTTTGTAGTTTGTTCAATGTTTAAAACTACGTTTTTTTTTTTTTTACATGAGTATAATATGCACCTTCATTTTTGTGGACTAAAATGTGAAAAAAAAGTGTGTATTATCCTCAAGATTTTACGGTATATGTGGTGTGTGTGTGTGTGTGTGTGCACATGTATGTATACAGAAAATTCATAGCTTTCTTATTTCCTACATACTTCAGATGTAACGAAATTCTCAATAGTTGATGCATGTTGCATTAAAATATATTTCATCAAAAGAATACTTTTAGAAGGGAATTTTCGGAATTTGGGAGCATAACATAAGTTCCTTAAGTTAATAAAATATTTCTCAAAAACTGCAAAAGTTTCAAAAATAATTTGGCCTTAATAGTATATTCTTTCTTATAGTTACAATAGAATCAGCGGAAATAAGTTGGATACGTAGTAACTAGAGAAAAAGGTCGCGAAAGAAACTTACAAAATATATACAAATCGTTTATTTATATAAATTTACGGTAGACCAGTCATGCATAAAGAATATTTTTGAAATGTGCTTCACTCGATAAGTTTTTCTTCGATTCGACTTCTTCTTACAGGGAAGAAGTAAAGCTTTGGTTCTATTATAGTACATCTACATCTCAACACAACATCAAAGAGATAAAAACGAATTAATGCAGAACATAAAAGGTTAATATTCTCTTCAGCTTGTATTTCGTTTCATCTGAGTCTTAAATATTTATTTTAGACAAATTTTTAAAAAAATTATTTTATTGGGATCTCACGTTTAATCTCTTCTTTTCGATACGATTCTATAAAAAGAAAAATTCTTGAACTGGGGAATTAAAATTATAAATGTATAGTTCGAAATGTTCGGTCATAGTTGCTTTATGAGAAAACATCGTTTTCAGAAATGGAAACGATGTTACGAAATTACTGAAATTACGAAATTACGAAATTACTGAAAGTTAATCATTCTGTTGTGGATACACAAAGGCTCATCCAAACAAAAATTGTCAAGTAATGTAAGAACAAACTTCAAACACCTCAGAGACGATTTTTAATGAAATATTTCTCTCGAACATTAAAAAAAAATGTCATTTTATTTTCAAATTTTTCATGCCTTTACAACGGTGGTTTAAAATCGTTCAGAAGTGTGAATTAAGATTCCAATTTTGTTTGCTTTGTGCTGTTTCTTTTAGAAATATTCGCAGACAAGAGAAGTAATGGGAAAAAGGCATTTGTGTTGTTATGAGCAAAAGACATTCATGTCTTTAAAATTATTTTAACATAAAATTTTAACCTTGAACTACATCGCAGTTCAGGCATTTTTTATACAATTTTTATTATCATATCAAAAGTTTGAGCAACCCTAAAAAAAAAATTTTGTTGAGAAACATTACTGAGCATTTCTTGGGTAAGAATAAAAGGAAAAAAAATCTGCGTAAAAAATTTTGGGAAAACTGCATAATCGAATTTCTAAAATGCTAAAGTAATTTCAGGAGAGAACTAATACTTTTTTTTCTCATGAAATATTTCTTTTTTTCATTTCTCTGATTTTCTTCGAATCTTTCCACACCGGTGTTCAAGATAACTCTCGTTTTTCTAAAGTACCTATTATTTTCTTGACGGCCTTGTGTGTTTCTCATTCCCTGCTTATCTATTAGAATTGTTTCTGAATAGGGGTTTCCTATTATCTCTTAGGAAATCAAAGAAATATGAAGGGCAAATATTACTCGAAGTAAGTTTTTTGGAGTAGTGGAAAAAAATGAACTGCTTTACTTGGACGATATGATCTTTAATAGACAAAGAAAAGTGTTCTTCAAATACTAAGGAAAGAAAACAACATTCCGAACAGAATCTAAAAGTCCTTGAAACAACGTTGTTTTTAGTTAAGTAAAATTAGAAATTTATTCCTAAACTAAGAAATTCCCTGCGATGAAAGTAAAACCCACAGGCTCAAAATAATTTTGATATATATATTATGCCTTTAGAGCAGTTTACATAAACAATTTTAATGAGCCACCTTTTACAGTTTTTTTCAATGCGGCAGACACTTGTCTCCTGATGATAGGTACTTTATAGTAAACAGAGAAGTTTGAATTTTAATATATTTTCCGCTTTATATATATATACTAGCTGAATACTCGTGCTTCGCTATGGAGTACATTCAAATTATATACAAGGGTCAATGTATGCAATTAATGCCAAAAAAACAAAATATATTTATTAAAAATCGTAACGGATATTTTTATAGACAAAATAATGTAGAAGAAAATATTCAAATTAAATACAGTGGTCAATGTATGCAGTTAATTTTTATGTTTAATATCCATATAACATACTAATTTAAATTAAATTCTTAACAAACTTCCCAAACAAACTATACATTCTTAACAAACTTAAACTCAATTAGTCTAGTGGTTAAATTTTATCTTTTACCGTATTTTAATACTTTTTTGTGAATTTATTTCGTTATTATGCACGTGACGCAAAATTAATTTAAAATATCACAAAAAGAAAAGAAACCACGTGATCAGCATTTAATAAATTTAATTCTAAAAATTAATCTTTAAAAATTCCCCAAAAATCATAAAATGCAGGTAAAGATCTGAAAAAGATTTCATTTTAAAGGAATTTTTATGATCTCTTTCTCATGGTATTAATTTTATAACCCTCAAATTATTATTTTAAATGCAAACTTTAAAAAAGTTACAAAAACAGCTTAAAAATTTAATTCTAAAAAATCTGAGAATTTTTCAAAAATCTTACTTAGTGGCACCCCTACACTATAAGAAGAATCGCCATGCAAAATTTCATCCCTTTATGTCTAACGGTTTGGTCTGTGCGTTATCTGTCAGTCAGTCAGTCAGTCACGGAACTGTTTCATATATATAGACGTATGTGTGTGTATATAGTATACGTATGTACATAAAATTTATAGATTTCTTTCTTATTTCCTTTATACTTTAGGTGTAACGAAATTCTCAATAGCTAATAGCTTATAAGAAATAAAATAATATTTTAATATTTTGCTTGTTGCATTAAAATATAGTTCGTCAAAAGCATTCTTTTAGAAGTAAATTTGCGAAATTTTAGAGCATGACATAAGTTTTTTTAGGCATAAATAATATTTTCTGCCTCGCTAAATGAGAAAATTTTCTAAGGATTTTGAAATTTTTCTACGAAAGATGAAAACATTGAAAAACTTTTCTCTATATACGAATCTTAGATTTAAAATAATAGAAAAGTATTAATAACAAATGAGACAATAAAGATCAAGTATTTTATGGAGCTTATGTTTATGGAAACTAAATTAAAATAACAAAGAACGAAACCGTCATCTTTTAAATTCATTCTAACTGTATATCATATTTGTCCCATTAACGTTTTCAGGCTCCATATTAAAATCACATAAATCTTAAATTTGTCTAATAATATTTGATAAATCACCGCAATAATTTCAGCATTATTTTCCAGTATGTATTCAAAAAATATTTTTAATCTGGAAAAGAAACATCGCAAAATGCTATTTACTTCATACCCATTCCTTTCAGACAGAAGTACAGTTTTTTATAATAATTTCTAAACTTCTTTACATTAAGTTTATAGGGTGAGAAATTTTTGTGAACACTTTAAGATGGGCAAACTGAGAAACATAATCCTTGAATATTTTTAGAAAGGTATGAGTGAAGAAATTTCTCTAACGATGTATGCTGTCAAAAGTATACTTGCCATGAAATTATTAGTTAACTAGTATTAATCATGTCTTGAGGATACTTTTATGAGTTTATCCCATAAACATATATATATAAAGGATGTATGCTGTCAAAAGTATACTTGCCATGAAATTATTGGTTAACTAGTATTAATCATGTCTTGTGGGTGCTTTTATGAGTTTATCCCATAAACATATATATAAAGGATGTATGCTGTCAAAAGTATACTTGCCATGAAATTATTAGTTAACTAGTATTAATCATGTCTTGTGGATGCTTTTATATGAGTTTATACCATAAACATATATATAACGGATGTATGTTGTCAAAAGTATACTTGCCATGAAATTATTAGTTAACTAGTGTTAATCCTGTCTTGTAAATACTTTTATGAATTTTTCCTATAAACGTAATTATATATGAGAGTTTGAATCATTGACATTTAGAGTGCGGTGGCGTTTATTAGTGTGGATTGGCATTTGCATCAGAGGGCACAACTTAAAAATGCCAAGAATACAATTACCTTCTTGGGCGTTATATCCAATTTTTTTTCTAGAAAACAAAATTGCAGTCTGCAAACTCTTAGCTTAGAATTTCTTTAACTTCTAAAAAGTTATAAATTTCTGGTGAAAATACGAAAATAGTTTGAAGTTTGTTTTTCTTTTCATAAATTTAAAACTTCTTCATTTACAAAGTAGGGACGAGATCTTTTCTTGGTAGTTTTGTGCGTCCCATAAAGTGCATGTAGTTTAGGGGGGGGGTTCCAAAATCCTTCTTACGATCACCATAGCGCTAAATACAACTGCATTTATTCTTACGTCGCACATTTTTTATGTTCACGATCATAACTCATCGTTTAAATAACGCTTGAATTTAGCAGGTATCTAATGAGACATTTAAGATTGCTACCAACTATGGATGAAAATCTGAGATTTTTATCGCTTTAAAAAAATGCAGTCCTAACAAAATTTGTAATATAATGCTTTGATTCGCTCTGTCTTATGACAAAGCCCTGAAAATGCCAAGCTTAATAATCCCTAAAAGTACGCATCTAAATAAGCCCTAAAAATAAATAAAAATCTTATGAGTCCTAAAAATCCTTGTTCAAAATACGATGGTGAGTTGTACTAGTGAGCTTAATCAAGAGTGGGAGGAGTGACTTTGGCAGTTGAGAACTAGAGTTATGAACTTTCATAGTATTTCCAAAATATAACACTTTTAGACAGTTGTTTCGGTGACATATGGGATTATATCCTGTAAAGATAGGTGCTTTTATTGTCGACAAATATAAGACGTGGGGTATATAACCAGAAAAACTTCATTAGAACTACATATATTCTAAGCTAAGATTATATTATGAATTTAGGAATCCATATTAAAATGTGCTTTGGGATCTGAAGTTATATAACATTTACCTCACCTAGAAAATAACGTAAAAAAATTTACTTAACAATTCAAATGATAAAATGAATTTCAATAAGAATTGAAAACTATTTGAGTCTTTCAAGGATACTCCCAATCGAACAGAATCGTTATTAAATTCATGTGAAATCAATTTTGGGGACATTTTTTCGTGATCGAAATCTCCACTACGTATATGTCCAGGAGCTTTCAAAAGAAGGCTTTCCATGGAGAAATATACCACATATTTATGTCTCAGACGTAGACATCCAAAGTCGCATCAAACCGCCACTTCGGTAATTCTTTTTGGAAAGTCTTTAATAAAACTAAAATTTACTGTTTAATTTTTGGAGGTCAAATATGAATGTAAAGGCTTACGTTATAATCAGGCAAAAGTGAGTTAAATATGCTAAAAGTAAATAAAGAAACATATAATATAAAAAAGTAGTTAACTAATTTCATTGTTAATCTTTTTCTGTATAACGCAACTAATTATAACCACTTAAAATAAACCGCAAGTTTTTTTTAAAAAGAACTGTTCTTCATGCAGCTCAAACAAATATTTATTAACTCATGAATTATTTATTTCGATATCTGAAACAAATCGACAAATAACACTAACTGGAACCACGTATCTTTGTTTCATTTAAATAAATGTCAACTGTGAGTTTTCTTCTCATTAATAGACAAGGAATACAACTAAACTGTTATTTGTATCCTGTCCACTTAGTATTGTGGTGAAGCACACAATTGTCTATGACCAGTATTGATAACTCATTACCTTCGAAGCGTGTCTAAAATAATTTAACTGATTAGAATTTGTATTCTGTCATCAAGATAACCGTATTGAATAGTAAAACAGGCTATTTATTCCTTCCAACTTTAATTTTATTTTTCTTTATGTTCTCGTCTAGTTTTACGAATACTTACCTACTACGCAATAGCTAGAGAAAATCGTAATTAACGTAGACCTTAAATAAATATAGGTTACGAAAAATTAATTTAAGGTTCCATGATAATTTTAAACATAATATGGGTGATTAAAATTTTTCCTATATATTGCAAATCAGGATAACCGCAGTATGTAGTAAAACGGCTTATTTATTCCTTCCAACTTTAATTTTTCTTTCTTTCCTGTTCTCGTCTAGTTTTATGAAACTTTACCTACGACGCAATACCTACAGGAAATCGTAATCAATGTTGACATTCAATAAATACAGGCTATGGAAAATTAATTTAAGGTTCCAAAGATAATTTTATACATATTATAGGTGATTAAAATTTTCTCTTAACTATTGAAAATCAGGAGAACCGTAGTGAATAGTAAAACGGGTTATTTATTTCCTCCACCTTTAATTTAATGTTTTTTTATGTTCTTGTCTAGTTTTACGAAAACTTACCCACTACTCAATAGCTAGAGAAAATCGTAATCAAAGTAGACTTCCAATAAATACAGGTTACGGAAAATTAATTTAAGGTTCCATGATAATTTTACACATATTATATGAGATTAAATTTTTCTCTTAAATATTGAAGATCGGGATAATCAAAGTAAATAGAAAAACAGGTTATTTATTGCATCAAACTTAATTTATTTTCCTTTTATGTTCTCGCCTAGATTTACGAATACTTACCTACTACGCAATAGCTAGAGAAAATCATAATCAAAGTAGACTTCCAATAAATACAGGTTACGGAAAATTAATGTAAGGTTCCATGATAATTTTACACATATTATATGAGATTAAATTTTTCACTTAAATACTGAAAATCGGGAGTAAATAGTAAATAGTCAAACAGGTTATTTATTCCCACCAACTTTAATTTTATTTTTATTTTATGTTCTCGTCTAGTTTTATGAAAACTTACTTACCACGCAATATCTAGAGAAAATCGTAATCGACGTAGACTTTAAATAAATATAGGTTACGAAAAATTAATTTAAGGTTCCATGAAAACTTTATACATATTTTAGATGATTAAAATTTTCTCTTAGATATTGAAAATCAGGATAACCGTAGTGAATAGTAAAAGAAGTTATTTATTCCGTCTAACTGTAGTTTTTTTTTCTTTTATGATCTCGTCTAGTTTTACGAATACTTACTTACTACGCAATGGCTAAGCAATTAAAGTAGACTTTAAATAAATATAGGTTAAGAAAAATTAATTTAAGGTTCCAATGATAGTTTTATATATATTATAGGTGATTAAAATTTTCTCTTAAATATTGAAAATCGGTTGCTCAAACAATAAGAATTACGCCTTCGATATGTTTTTCCGCAAGACGCGTGCATGAGCCTTAGGGAACCTCTTAATTGTGAAATAAAACGATCGTACAGCCATCTATTGGCAGGTGAGTAATTAAAAGGAGAATTAAAATCGTTTTTTGTTTATTCTCCATTATTAAAAGTGTATAACTAGAGAAATTTAATATAACCCCTATATTGTTTAAAAAAAACCAATAAGCTATGCCACAGGTTTTTTGCTATACATAAAATAATAGTAATAATGCAATTATAATTTAAATTAAATGTTCTTTATATAAGAATTGGACCCGTGTAGTTTTAAACTTGATTGAAAACGACGTTGTAAGTTAATAACTTACAATCACTTAAGGTATAACAGTTTCAGTGTAATGCTTTCAGTAATCATTAAAAAGAAAAATTACTTAATCATTTTACTTCATTAGCATCCCAAACCTGGCCGTTTTTCCTTTTGCATAAAACTTTCACAGGTTTTTTCCATCAAAATCCTAGTCTGCAAGAGACCCGCGTCTTAACTATTCCCGCCGGAAACTTGGGGTATAGAAAGGGTGAAAGTATAGAGAGGGTTCAAACACCCCGGACGAAAGGGGGGCCCTAGGATAGGGTCTCAGGGGTCGGGGACCTACACCAGGTGGGAGAGGGCCCGAGTTTAACCCTTCAGATTCATGGTCAATGACTGCATGGGTTCAACAGGAGGTTCTGGAAGTGCGTTTTTTTTTAAAGGAAAAAAGGCAGATGCATAGGATGACGTTGGTTAAATTCGGTGTACATCCTTTACATGGAAAGTTATCTTGCGATAAGTTAAACTCGATGAATGAAATAGCGTAATGGAAGTAAAAGTTCAAATTTAACTTTTTTTTTAATAATATATGAATAACTAATTAATTTTTTTATTAATTATAGATATATTTCACAATAATTACAATGAAATTTGACAATGATTAAAATGAAATTTGGCAGTGAATAAAATGAAATTTGACAATGATTAAAATGAAATTTGACAGTGAATAAAATGAAATTTGACAGTGAATAAAATGAAATTAGATTTGTATTTTCAAATAAAATCGTTGTATAAATGTGAAGAGCATTTTTATTCCAATATTGAATCTCTAAATAAAGTCTAAACATCCGAATCCTTCGTTACTGAAACAAAAGAATTTAGAAAATGATATTTTTAAAGGATATGGGAAAAATATAAAAAATATTTAATGTTAGTAGTAAATTGAGGTTAGATTATTTAAATACACATAATAAACAAGATGCTGTAGTCTATAATGTTTCACTCAGTGAGGCTAAGATTAGAAGTATTATGTTCTATTTTTTTTTTAATTACATAGAAACTCCTATTCTAAGGCTTTACATACAGAACCTTAGAATAGGAGTTTCTATGTAATTAAAAAAATAGAACATAATACTTCTAATATCACCATATATTTTCACTCTCTTTTCCATGTATTTTAAAATTACCAACTATTTTAAACTACTCTATCAGTGAAAAACAATTAAGATGTATAAAATTCTCATTTTTATTTATATTTTTGTGGTTTTTTTCAATCCGTTCCCAAACCAAAATTTCTCTGTATACGTTACTGATAATTTGCATCTTTGGAGTCAATTCATATTATTTATATTTTGGGGGATTTTTTAATCCGTTCCCAAACCAAAATTTCTCTGTATACGTTACTGATAATCTGCATCTTTTTAGTCAATTCATATTATTTATATTTTTGAGTTTTTCTATCCGTTCCCAAACCAAAATTTCTCTGTATACGTTACTAATAATCTGCATCTTTGGAGTCAGTTCATATTATTTATATTTTTGTGATTTTTTTAATCCGTTCCCAAACCAAAATTTCTCTTTATACGTTACTGATAATCTGCATATTTGGATTCAATTCATATTCGAAAAAATTCATTAGTCGTTATATTTAATGAAATTTTCAGCCTGATATTTTATATATTATCTTAGCTATAATTAAGATATAAAATTAAAATTAATTTAGATTTTTCATATTTTATTAAATATAATTTTTTCTCTTCACTACCTAAAACAACAAAGTAAAAGAAAGTAAACAGCAAAGTAAGGTGTTTTTAGATGAATAGAAATCAAAATCAAATTTTTTTCTAAGGCAAATTGTGGAAGAAAACGTGTACGCAATAGTACATGACAATCCAATTTATCTTTTAAACGGATGAAGTACTTTTATTTGTATTTACCACTTCAAAAGAAATACTATTTTAGAGAAAACATCAATATACACATAGAGGTTTGAATAAAGCATACCTCTATACAAATAATTGCACTGAATGTAAGAATTGAAAAATGTTGATATTTTTCCTATTCCTACGAAGTACTGAATAATATATAAAATCTGAAAAATCTAAATTAATTTTAGTTTTTATATCTTAATTATAGCTAAGATAATATATAAAATATCAGGCTGAAAATTTCATTAAATAGATTACGTTAAAATTCATTTTATTTAGACCTGATTAAGTAAATAAAACCCTTCAAGGATAAGCATGTGGTAAATGTGTTATTTAAAAAAATAAATACAACAATGAACATCAGCCTCTGTAAATATAAACTTGGAGAGTATCATCTCCATAAATAAAAGGTGCTTTAATTTTCTCAATAATAAAATAGTCAAAAGGTATAGTTATACAACATCTATGTTTCTTTGATTAGTGAAAATATACATTTATTAAATTTTTCTGTTTAAGAAAACTGCATTTTGTTTCGAGAGTGATTCTTTTGAGTTGAAATAGTAATAAAAAGACTTTCCTGTTTTATATGCATTGCACACTTATAATACACAATTCATATAGACTTCATTTTTCAAAAATTTCTAAAATTATACATGCTGCAGTATGCGGGTGTAGTGTTACAAACGAATCTTTTTTTGTTTCCCAAGCAAAAGAAAACTGAGTTAATAGACACGTGCCCAGTTGAAAGTTATAAATTAGGTAATCTTGTAAGAAATAAAATTAACTTATTCTAACATTATTCTCTCTACAATAATTGCTCTTTGTGAAGTCTCTAATCGGAAAAGGCTTAAAATTTATGAATAGCAAACCACGGAAACATGAAATCTTCAAATGCTTTTAATCCGAATGGGGCAATTGTCGATGGGAATCAAGATAAAGAATTTATTTACAGAAACTAATTTTTACACTCTTTGATAACAGCATAACATAGGTACGTCTAAGATGATACCCAAATACAGCAAATATCAATATAATATTTTTAAAAAGCACAAGGGAAATTTAAATAAGCTCATTTTTCAGCTGTTTTAGGCTAAAAATACAATCTAAATTTCATGTTTGTAGTATTCTTTAAAAGGTCTAATCCTCTAAAACCGGACGGCACGACATACGTCCCTCCAGTACAAAGTCTGTGGGCCGCGAAGCTGTTAGTGTAGATCCATAATAATATAAATAAACAGAAGTATTATTTTTAGATTTATAATTCAGGGCGTCCGAGCTAAAAGTATCCAAAAGTCATGACTTGTTTTTACGGATCTACCCACCAGAATTTTTTTTAAATCATTTAAATAGAAAGAACATCTCACAAAATTTTAATATTATTTATAGATTCCTATCATAGTATCATAGATTTCGATGTGTGCACCTTTTGCAGCACGACAAATGTCTAAATGGTAATCCAGTTCTCTCCAAGTGTTTCGTAGCATATCAGGAGTTATCACTCGAATTTCTTGAATGATACGCTTCTTCAACTCATCCACAGTTTCAATTTTTTGTTTATTCACAACGGATTTAATTAATCCCCATGCAAAAAAAAGTTTAATAATTCCTAATATGCTACGAAACACTTGGAGAGAACTGGATCACCATTTAGACGTTAGTCTTGCTACAAAAGGTGTACACATCGAAATTTATGGTACTATGATCGAAGTCTATGATTGATATTAAAACTTGATTAGATGTTCTTTCTATTTAAATAAATATTTTTTAATTATAATGGGTAGTTCCGTAAAAAAAAAGTCATAACTTTTGGATACCTTTAGCCCGAACACCCTGTATTATGAAAGCAATATTTAAGCATTGAATATAATTATTTATTTAATTTTCAAAATAATCAGGAATTTATATTTTGTTAGATAAAAAGATTTTTCGCTTTGCCATCTATCCTATTATCTTGCAGCTCGCAATAGCTTTCCGTTAAGTGATATGACCCCCCATCCCATTTCGTAAAGGGACATTGCTCTAAGGGACATTTTCTCGGTGAAAAATATCTTTTACCCTCCATCCTAACCCACAACTATTGTTATTTTTCCCCATTCAGTGTATAAACTTAGGTTACACTTATTCTACAGTGGTTTAGATGACAGGCGTACCGTTAAGGCAATCTTTAGGTGGAAAAAAATGACTTTCTTGACACTCAATGATTTGGAAATTACCAACATGATGAATTTATTTCGCTGTTCATCTGCTCTCCGTATATACTTTGGGCTCGGGATAAAAGGAAGCTGTTTCGTAACGTGCGAACCCAACCTTAGAATCTGCTTACGAATCAACATGAATATGGATGCTGGTAAGGGCAGCTGTAACAACGTAATAACCAAGTTCTCGGATGTTTGTTTTTATCGCATCGGCTACGTTATTTATCGCTGAACACATAATAAATGGATTGCTGAGTTAAGTGAATTAGATTCCTCGAACACAGTTCGAAATTCTCATTCCTCGAACTACTGAGGAGGCATATAAATGATTTTCCACTCTCGCGAACTCACCTGCGAATGAGGTCTGGCATAGATTGGTACATGCTTTTTTTTTTCTCTCTTTTTAGTTAAAAAGTGAAAGTAGTGGTGCATGTAATATTTGTAAGTGAAGTGAATTAAATTTTTCCTTTTATATTTTTTAGCTTTGGTGTGACCAAACGAGGATAAGACACCTATCTACCATGATTCTGAAATATATTTGCAGCATGGATTTTGGTGAATTTGGTGAAAAACCTGTTGTGTGAGAAGAAAACTAAGCTTTACAAACCCCCCGTTCCCAAATTATATATATAAATTTGGTCATTTCGAGGTGACACTGATTTCCCAGCTGACATACAAACTAATAAAAAAAAATGAAAGATGACTGCTTTACATCTTAATGTGTGCCCTGCACTTTTAAATTTTAAGCTCCAAGTTTTAAAACATTGGACAGCCCGTCGTTTAATGACCTAGTTTCGAAGTGAACAGCATTTGTCAAGTAAATAAATAATAATAATGAAATACAGCTATTTTTTCCTTTTTTTGTATAATTGAAAAATAGCTTTTATTCTAGACTCTTAAAAATTTTCTTTTCAAAAATGATTAAAACTGCCTCTAATAGTTTGAAGACTTTTTTGTGAGTCTGGTGTTTTTTCACATCTTCTGTAGTTTTGAATCCCAGCTAATGGAATAATACAAATGGATTCTCTAGGTCAAAGTAAGGAGTATTTCAATTGCTATATTTCTGTTGTTGATATTCCTTGGATATATTTTTACTTTTTGAATTCAACTAACCATTTATGTTTTTTTTCCTTTATCATGTTAACAAACCGAATGCTTTTATCATTTTTATACGTGACTGTTTCTAACACACTTATATATGGCTTTTTATCACAATTCATAGATAGCTGCTTTAATCACCCTCTATACACGACTGTTTTTATCAACTTTTATGTATTCCTGATTTTACCTTCTTATCAACTCCTATACTGGTGTTGTATGTTACGTTTACTTTGACTCTATATGTGTATATTGGTTCTGTTCTTGTCATGTGTTTGGCGCAGCTTGTTCATTTTGGACCTTGCTCCACAAAAAAATCAACGAACGAACCAACCTTTATCATTTTTCACATCTGAAAGATTTAAATTAATAATATGACTTTAAATAGTGTAAATTACACCTTTATGATCAGCACATGTGTTGAAGGAAATCTGATTTTTGTCTTACTAAATTATAATTAACATTAAAAACTTTATATTACTTAGTTGGCATCAGTATTTTACGCCAAAAGTGATCCTGGTTCAAAATAGCGTGAGGATATTATCCAAACGGAACAATTCTGAACAATTTTCATTCTTGAATGGCTTTCGTTTATATAGTTTTAAAAATATATATCTAAAAAGGGAAAAAGAGTTATACATACATCTCTATCTTCCAACGAATCAAAAATTGCTTACGGTAGGAAGAAAAAGGAAAGATATTGCTCTATGTTTTATAATCAAAATAGAAAATGTCTGTAACCAAAATAACATAATTACTCATTTGCTAAAATATGAATCATAGCGTAAACAAATCGAAAAATGTATAAACAACTCTTTATTTTCATGCACAGTAGTGGATACGATTCGAAATAATAATTGTTAAAACAAAAAGTTATCTCTTTAGACGTAATTATCCAAATGAATTGAATGTAATAACTAGAAAGGAAATCTTATCAGTTGGAGAAATTTATGCCAGGAATATATGAATTTACATACAAACATCAAATTAAATTTGCTCTCGTTTTTGAATGCTGGTCGTATTAAATTAATTGGATTTCCTCATACGTCAGATAAATCAGTTCTTGCAATCACACTAAAGTTAGGATTTATAACTTTTGATTTTTAAAATTATAAATGCCACAAACATCCAGCATATAAATTAAACATTCCTTGATAACCAGATTCTTAAACAAATGTTCTTTAATTTTTAACAATCGAGAAATTTTTTGCCATGAAAACTGAATATTTCCTAGACGTTCGTATATGGTTGAGTTAAGCTAGAATTATGCAAAGCTGGTCTGTTTTTATCATTCATTGCTACTTTAACATCCTATTTTTAGTCAGCAATACGTCTTCAACCTCAAATTACACAGAAAGTAATGAGAGCAAATTGCTTATATCTCGTGAGTATCAGAAAAGGGCTACTTCTTCGTTGGGAGTTATACAGGTCCAATTATAGTACCAATGCCGTGTTATCTGCACTTGTAATTCAATGAATATGCTTCAGGGCCGTATCAGGCATTACTAGTAGTAATGTATGTATTCACGAATAAGTAATATCTCTAATCATTTAAAAGTTCTTATCTAGAAAAGAAATCGGAGAAATGATGTTCATTGAACCCTAATTTCGTATGTAGTTTTATCTGTCAAACAGCTTATACGTTCTCTATATATCCTCTAGTTCATTTACATCTAAGTATGATATTAACTTCAAATAAACCATGATGTGATTATACTAAAAGGAATTTGACATGTATTTTATATCTTACAAAAATAACGAACAAACGTGAATATGCATATAAAAGGCATTAAGTATGAGGCATTGCTTATAATTATTGTTTGGTTTTTATATATTGCAAATAAAGCGCTTGAAAACATCTTACATCTTCAAACATGGGAAACAGCAAGTATAGACAAGCCATAGCAAATCTTTTCTTTAAAACAGCAAGGAAACAGAACAGGAAAATAAAAGAGACCAACATGTGTTTTTGTTTTATTTATGTGTTCATAAAAACAGTTAATACCAAAAGTAAGGATTTAAGAGTTGAAAATTTTGCAAAATTCTAGTATTTATACTGATAGTTTGAAAAATACATCCAGAATAATGGCCATGGCAACTCATATCTGTTAAAGAATACACAAAAGATTTGAAAAAGGTTTTCTGAAGCAAGTGTAACGCAAGATTTCACTTTCTCAATCAGCTTTTCCTTTTAGTGTTGCATTTTTGTGTTACACTTTTGTGTTACACTTTTTCAATACAAACAGATGTGGATACTCATCCGACAAAATACCCATAATGAAATGTTTTAGACAGTGTGCTGTACTCATGCCCTAAGTTCAAATTGTATGTCTTAAACACGATGCATTTGAAAAACATACTGTTTATAATTTATGTTGAATTATTATTTTTTAAAAGAAAATCTGTTATCATAGAATCTATACAACACATATTTATTTTTAGGAGAAGGGGGGAACTGAAAGGTAATTTCGTATCTTTTATGCAAAATGTAAACACCAAACATAAAAGAAAATATGTTTTTGAACATCTCACTATAACCAATAGAAAGCTCTTTTGCTTTAATTTCTCAAAATATTCTTAATCATGGTGATACATAAATCAGATATTTAAAGAGAAATATTTAAAGAGCATATACTTTTTTTTATTCAGGAATATTCAGTTCTTTTTTCGGTTGTAAAGTGGAATCAGAAATTATAGATAGAGAGAGAAAAAATAGATTTTTCTATATTTAATTATAGCAGTATATCCTGTATTATGTAATAATTTCCAATTAATGTTTACATCAATAAATTATTGTTAACATATCATTTTTATACAGAGCCCATTTTGAAAGGAGTTGATTATTTTAAACTATCTATACCTTTGTTCATCGGGGTTTGAGTTTGTGTTAGGGACAAATAAAAGTTCAAGTTTTAAGATCAGTGGGAAAGAGTAGAGCAAGAATCAACAAGGTGTCCACATTACTGTCTTCCCAATGTCGACGCTCTACGTTAATTTAAGATCTGAGCATTAAATACTCTGGCACTTATAACAAGCCCTTTAAATCATGGTTTTCCAGTGTATCTCTGTTACAAACGCGTGATGCCTATTTTGGGTATTATTTGAACGTCTGCGTCTGTTCTCGAAGATGTAATCCCTACTTCACATCTAATAATATTTCGTCAGAGCTTATTTATTCAGTAAACATTCATTATTTCATCAAATACTTCCATTAGAAACATTTCCTCAACTTTACTTGACATTTTTCATCTGTTTACAGAGAAAAATGATAAAAGGGTACAAACAGAATTCAAAAACACGCTGTATAAGTGCCGAAATCTAAATAAATCTGTTTTTAATGTAAAAACGCAAGGATTCAAACAAAAAAAAAAGAATTTGAAGTAAATCATTAAACTCCCCTCGTAACGTTACCTTTTCCTAATGCGTCAAACGTGAGAGATCTATCCATACCAAAGGTCGGACGTTTTTCTGCTCACGGCAATACAAATGTGCTTCTCGGCGCCATTTCAACACTCGCCGAAGTTTTTATCCGAGGCGGTGCCCGTCGGGTGTTTGTCCACACTTTTAAATAAAAGACAAGATGTCATAATTGATTCATGCACTCCGTTTTCAAGCCTGTCTGACACCTCCAAATATATCCTCGGGCAACAGTATTCATCAATAACTCTGCTAATTGAGCGATATACCACTTGCTCTAGAATCGATGGACATGAGTAATGTTTGCCTGCTTCCATCGGATGGTAATTAGAGTTAATTAACGCAAGATTTAAAGAATTATTGATCAACTGATATTCCGGTGTGACTTGCGCTCTGTGTTCGATACGGCCGCGTTCGCGGACGGCGGCGAAAACATGATAAGTCACTTCAGATGGTCGTTTGACCCCCCCCCCTTTAGTGTGTTTAGAGGGTATTGTTATCTATTAATGGTCCAGCATGTCCTCCTTTATCGGCTTGTCCACCTGCCTTTAATTTTGCCGAATCCATTCATTAAATTCTCCTTTCTACATTTGTTGCCATCAGTGTTCTTAAGATATCGAGAGCAAACTACACGGCTAATTTTAACTGTCTTTCAATAACTTCTGAGTCATTAATTATCTATTTTTTTGGTTTTACTCTGACTGTAGAATAAGGGGTAGTCTACCCCAATATTATCTACAGGCTCACTTTTACGTACCAGATTTTAGATCAGCCATACTCGACCTATTTTTCTCTCGGGCCACATGCATACGTTTGCTACGTTATGTGTACCGCAACATAGTACGCTAGCCATAAAAAAATAATGATATAATAAATAAATAACTAAATAGAAATGTATTCAAACGTTTATTTAAAAATGAGTTGAGATTTTTATTTTATGCTGAGACAAACTTTTGACTGTTTTAGCCAAATCAGGTTTATACTTGCTCCATGCTACTATCAATAAATAAGTAAATGAAAATGTATCCAAACGTTCATTTAAAAATGAGTGTGATTATTTTTTATGCTTAGACAAACTTTTGACTATTTTAGACAAATCAGGTTTATACTTGTTCCATGCTACTATCAATAAATAAATAAATAAAAATGTATTCAAACGTTTATTTAAAAATGAGTGTGATTTTTTTTTTATGCTGAGACAAACTTTTGACTATTGTAGACAAATCCGGTTTATACTTGCTCCATGCTACTATCAATAAATAAATAATTAAAAATGTATTCAAACGTTCATTTAAAAATGAGTGTGATTTTTTTTTATGCCGAGACAAGCTTTTGACTATTTTAGCCAAATCAGGTTTATACTTGTTCCATGCTACTATCAATAAATAAGTAAATAAAAATGTATTCAAACGTTCATTTAAAAATTAGTGTGATTATTTTTTATGATGAGACAAACTTTTGACTGTTTTAGACAAATCAGGTCTATACTTGCTCCATGCTACTATCAATAAATAAGTAAATAAAAATGTATTCAAACGTTCATTTAAAAATTAGTGTGATTATTTTTTATGATGAGACAAACTTTTGACTGTTTTAGACAAATCAGGTCTATACTTGCTCCATGCTACTATCAATAAATAAGTAAATAAAAATGTATTCAAACGTTCATTTAAAAATTAGTGTGATTATTTTTTATGATGAGACAAACTTTTGACTATTTTAGACAAATCAGGTTTATACTTGTTCCATGCTACTATCAATAAATAAATAAATAAAAATTTATTCAAACGTTAATTTAAAAATGAGTGTGATTTTTTTTTTTATGCTGAGACAAACTTTTGACTATTGTAGACAAATCCGGTTTATACTTGCTCCATGCTACTATCAATAAATAACTAAATAAAAATCTATTCAAACGTTTATTTAAAAATGAGTGTGATTTTTTTTATGCTGAGACAAACTTTTGACTATTTTAGACAAATCAGGTTTATACTTGCTCCATGCTACTCTCACAACATCATTGAGGTAAGAATCAGTAAGCCGATCTCTATATACGTTCTTCGCATATTTATTTTGGAATTGGAGGATTCACAAAGATACGTTGAGGCAAACAACGTGAGTAGCAGGTGGCATATTTTTGTATAGTTTTGTATTTTTCAGGCACTCATTTCCAAAATTATGTTTACAAAAGCACCTGCGTAATGAATTTCTCAGGCCGCACATAAGAGCTTGAGAATCTTTGTTTGAATATACCTGTTTTAGATTCATAACGTAAATTCTACTCAGGATTTTAACATGATTTACACGTGCTGGTTTATACTGTGGAGTTTAAAATTTCGGTTAAACGTGGGAGAACAGAATTAAACCCTGAAAGATCAATGATTATATAAATTACATTTATCTCTTTTATTGTATCCTAAAAATTGATTCTTACCCAAGTCTTCACTCGTTAATATCATATCTGCATAATCTTAACTTGATTAACCTTATTTTACATCATTTTTATATAAGCTACATCTTAACGTAAGCCTAACGTAAGCGTATAACTTAAGCTATCTTAAAGTAAATTTATTCAAAGCTCCCTGATATAGCTGCCGATTTTTTTAATAAATGGGAAGTGGTATTTCATATGTAAAATAATTCTGCATTGATAGATTTCTGCTAGTCAATTCTCCACACAATTCTCGGCACAATTTTTCAACCATTACTTTATAGCTGATTTTCAAACCCATTATCTACCTTCTAAGCTATTTAAAATCAAATTCACAAAATTAGGCTTAAGAATATCGGAGAATGTTTATTTCTTAGGACTATAGGAATTTAGGTTAGGAGAAAAACTGAAATGTCGAAGTATATTTAACACGTCCAATATTCATAAATTTTTTTCTGTTCAAAAGAGCATATCCTGGTAGTCTTAAATCCTAGGATGCCTTACCGTTGATGAAACGATTGTTTTTATTAAGACACCATGTGAATTCCTTGATCCTGAAGGAGGACTTCTGAAATTTTGAACCATGGACTTTGTGCATTCTTTTTCGTTTGATACAGAAAGTCAAACATAGAGATAAAAAATGGCATTAATTGCTGAAATTTTGGGTGGTTTTTATATGGATATATTTCCCAGGATTCTAAGATTATTGGTATTTCCCGCTGCATGCCTTTCCCACATAAATTTGACATTTATAATTTAATACATTCTAATAGGTGAACAAAACCAAACTTATTACCAAATTGTGAAGGGACCTATAAATTCATACTAGCGATATGTAGGAATAAAAATGTACTAAAAAATTTTTAATTGGAATAACATATGCATTTTCAACTAAAATTGCAAACATTGTTTCTCACGAAATACCTTTGAACATAGAGCATTACCAACTTAGGCATTAAATTTCTTCAGTAGAAATGACTTTGATAGGGGAATTCCTTCAACAGAAATGTTTTATTCAATGCAATAAAATTTTTTTACAGCCACCATTGAAATTAAAAAGGCAGGGAAATAAATCGCTCACTCTTTTCAACAACGTCATACCTCAAAAATCAGCGATTTTTAGTTATGCATGTCTTCAGAATACCCTGAAAGAGTAGTATATCCTTGCAAGATGATCATATCTCGCCGCTCAATATTTAGTCGCTAGAGAGCAGAATTAATATTTGTTTTTAATACATTTCATTCTACTTTTAAACTTTAAAATCACTCTCCTGAAAAATCACGTTTTTTGAGATATGACGGAGGAGAGTATGGAGTGAGCGAAATAGTAAAAATACTACAATTCTTTTCTTGATTTTTCCTCTACGGGAACAGTACACCTTTGACTTGCGAAAAATGTAAGAAATTTGACTAAGTTTTCTCAATTTTTAACAAATTTACCAATGATGCAAATTTAACGAAACTATCTGGACTGTTATATGTAACATAACTTGTTGCAACAAAAATATCAGATTGATGTAAATTATTTGAATTAATTAGGAAAACTTAATTAACATGTTGTTTTCCTATTTTCATAATCTCCGTTTGTCACTGTGTGCATGATAACTAATGTTAATTTTAACTTATTAACATGAAACACACTTAAATTTGAATAAAACATTTAGTTTAACATATTTACATAAAATCTTTTAATTACCTTCATTTTTAATATTTATAACCAACAATCAGTTTAAAAAAAATGTTTTCACAAAACTTTTCTCATAAGACCTTTTGTAAAATTTTAATTGCCTAAGATATCTCTACGCTTTCAGGTCATTTTAAGTAAAAAGTTAAAATTAACATATATAGAAAATTTCAAGCATTTATCTCGAGTAGTTTTTGAGATATCATGCGCACAAAAGTCAGAAAATCATATTTTTAGATAAATCATTTCATGTTAAACTTTTGTGCAAAAATCACTGTTTGGATGTTTACAATTATTTTAATATCTCACAATGTAATTGTCGTATCACAAAACGAGTGGTACCAAATTGTTCAGAATAAATCCAATTCTATTAATATAGAAAAAAAAATCGATTTTTTTTTTTACCATTTTAAAGGTATCCCATTTTAAAGGTGTCCCTTTAACCAAATTATTACGCGAAAGAGAAAAATATATTTGGCAATGTTTAATTAAATAGTACGCAAACTCGTTGTCTAAAAACGTATAAAACTTTAAATTTTAACAGTCAAGAGAAATTTTAGCAGCCGAAGATAACTCTACGCTTTTAAATCATTTTATGTAGAAATGTGACATTAACATGTGTAGAAAATTTCAAGCATTTATCTCGAATAGTTTTTGAGATACCATGAGCGCAAAGTCAGAAAATCCTATTTTGAGATAAATGCATTTCAAGTTAAAATTTTGTGTAAAAATCACTGTTCGGGTGTTCACAATTATTTTAATACATACATACATCAAGAGGTAATTATCGTATCACAAAAAGAGTGGTACCAAACTGTTCAGGATAAATCCAATTCTATTAACATTCAAAAAAATCAATTTTTTTACCATTTTAAAGGTATACTGCCCCTTAACCAAATTATTACGCGAAAGAGAAAAATATATTTGGCAATGTTTAATTAAACAGTACGCAAACTCATTGTCTAAAAACGTCGAAAACTTAAAATTTTAACAGTCAAGACAAATTTTAGCAGGCTAAGATAACTCTACGATTTTAAGTCATTTTATGTAGAAAGTTGACATTAACGTGTGTAGAAAATTTCAAGCCTTTATCTCGAATAGTTTTTGAGATACCATGAGCGCAAAGTCAGAAAATCCTATTTTGAGATAAATACATTTCAAGTTAAAATTTTGTGTAAAAATCACTGTTCGGGCGTTCACAATTATTTTAATACATACATCAAGAGGTAATTATCGTATCACAAAAAGAGTGGTACCAAACTGTTCAGAATAAATCCAATTCTATTAATATTTTAAAAAATCAATTTTTTTTTACCATTTTAAAGGTATACTGCCCCTTAACCAAATTATTACGCGAAAGAGAAAAATATATTTGGCAATGTTTAATTAAACAGTACGCAAACTCGTTGTCTAAAAACGTCGAAAACTTAAAATTTTAGAAGACAAATTTTAGCAGGGTAAGATAACTCTACGATTTTAAGTCATTTTATGTAGAAAGTTGACATTAACGTGTGTAGAAAATTTCAAGCCTTTATCTCGAATAATTTTTGAGATACCATGAGCGCAAAGTCAGAAAATCATATTTTGAGATAAATGCATTTGAAGTTAAAATTTTGTGTAAAAATCACTTTTTAGATGTTCACAGTTATTTTACTATATCATGATGTAATTGTCGTAGCACAAAAGAGTGGTACCAAATTGTTCAGAATAAATCCAATTCTATTAATATAAAAAACAAAAACAAAAAATCGACACTTTTTTTTTACCATTTTAAAGGTATACTGTCCCCTTAACCAAATTATTACACGAAAGAGAGAAATATATTTCACAATGTTTAAATAAACAGTACGCAAACTCATTGTCTAAAAACGTCGAAAACTTAAAATTTTAGCAGTCAAGACGCATCAACATATTCTTCCAAGCAAATTAAATTAAACAGGAGGTTCAACTAAACACGAAATTATTACAAACTGTTTTTACTTGTGTCATTCATAATATTTTTCTCGGGTTTTTTTTAACCGTTTTCTTACTTATGTTGAAACAATTTACAACATTATTAATTATGCACTTTTAAGAAAGCATTTTAGATGTTAATAACTGATGTTTAAATAACAATAAACTACACTTTAAAAAAGAGAAATGTTTAATTTATCCATTTTTTCAAAACAGTTTAAATGTTGTCTCTGAGGTAAACACGGTTAGTATTTGTACATTATTAAGTGAAATTTTATATTGTTATTAACAATTAATGTCGTCTTGAATATTTAAAAGTAGACGTCCATTAATCTATGTGAGTATGAAAATTTCCTACCACGATCTGAAACCACGGTTTAAATAATTCACTTAAGTCTTAACGTACAGTTTTCTTGTTAATTAGATAATAATGCTGGGACATTAAGTAAATATTCATACTTAAATCATGCTTACATTTTTTAAATAAATTTATTAAATAAGGTAAAAATTTATGCAGTTTTACTGTGTTTTGAACAGATTTTTGAGTGTCAAAAACTGAAAAATTGAAAATCTAACGAACTTTTGTCTCGAAATCTGCTTTATTCAGCAAAAAAAGTTTTACTATTCACTAGTATCACCTCTCTTAAACAGTAAAAACTTCACATAATCTGTCTAAGATTTACTTTGTCTAAACTTTAATTACTTTCAATGGCTTAAAATGCTCACTCTGAAAAATATTATTAAGTATTATCAAAACACTAGATAAACCTATTCACTGAACAGTATAATATTTTTAGCTTAATTCCCTTCTGTATATCTTGAACAACGCTGTTACCTTAGAACTGTTTTAAATAATTTTTATATATACAAGGAAACATCTCTAGCTGATCATCCCTATTTGACAGCCACCCCTCTAAACGGCCATATTTTCTTAAGAACCAATTGAAGACTCCATAGAGCGAATGTTATACAAGAAACACCTTCTCCACATCCCCACCCCTAGAAACGGCCACTTTTTTCGGAACTATAATTGTTTGCCATAGATAAGTTTCCCTGAATATATAAATAAGTCCCATTTTAAAATCAATAATACTCAAAAAGTTCTCACTAATATTCAAAAAGCTGATTTTCAAAAGTTCCACTGTGACATATATATACATGTATATATATATGTATATATATATATATATATATATATATATATATATATATATATATATATATATATATATATATATATATATATATATATTATATATATATATATATATATATATATATATATACATATATATATACATATATATATATATATACATAAATATATATATATATGTAATATAATATATATATATATACATATATATATACATATATATATATATACATAAATATATATATATATAATGTAATATATATATATATATAGAGAGAGAGAGGGGGGGGGGAGAAAGAGAGAGATGCTTGTGTGTGTTTGTATGCACCAGTAACAGCTTAAATAAGGAATGGAGATATTAAATCCGACTAAAATCTGACCAGCCATTCTCATAATTTCGGGAATTTTAACAAGCAAATTAGACATCCCTCAGGAATAATGAATGGGCGTGCTATATAGAGTCCAGATAACAATCTAGTAATGGCATGTATCAAACAAGGAATTATCTTCACTACAACATTCCCTCTCTGGTCCTGGCTGAACTGGACTCGCATTCATCATGGACTAATTAACGATAAGTAGTCAATAACACTGCGAGAAACCATAAGCCTTTTTCCCCACTTAGCTTGGCCTATAATAATTCTCGATTCAAATGATTGAGAATCCACCACCCAAAACCCAGAGATATGTAGGCTGTTCCAGAATACCCTGGCGCATTACATCCGATCCCAGTAAATGATTCCTAAGATTTCGGGACATTTATTCAAATGTCGTTTTAGGCAACATCCTTCTCGACTGGTTTGCTAAATGAGAGGTTCTCGCGATCGATGAACAGGAGTAACGTTTCTCCCGGTAAATCGAATGATAATTAGATCTAATTAGTGCAAGATGAAACACATTATCGATCAATGATGTTTCCGTGGGAGGTGCCTGATACGTTCGTGGAACTTCGTTTGCAATATGGTGTAACAGCACATGCTAATTCTCTTCGACGACCTCCTTGAGGCCTGTTGGCGACGGTAGGTACGTGCCCAGAATCTTAAATATATCCCCTGATACCAAAAGTATGGATTTTTACCTCAGAAATTCGCTTCAAGAATTCTGTCTGGTGCTTTAGTTGAGTGAGCGATGTTTCTTATTTAAAAAAGGGGGGTTTCGATGAAAGAGTAAAGGTTAAATAAATTGAAATTCATATTGGAAAATAGTTTTCAATTTTAAGGGAAAGATTTTTTTAACAACTTGGTTTTGAATTTTTATTACAGTCGAACCCCGTTATAGCGAACCCGGTACATAACGAACTCACGGCTATAACGAGTAAAAATTTTGGTCCCGCAGTTATCCTATTGTATGTAATTTAATTAGTATTGTGTCAGTTTAATGTAATCGATTTTAGTCGATTTAATTCATTAATGATCCTTTTTAATATATTTTATCATTTTTTAATACATCATTATTGAATACTCATTGCAACTAATGAGTTATACATTTTGTGAACTCTAGCATTTTTCTTAACGGTTCGGATATAACGAACCACTGGATAAAGTGAACAAGCCCTTTGGTCTCTTGAAGTTCGTTATAACGGGATTCGACTGTAATAATAATGCATGTGTGCACAATACATATCGATTTATGGTCATGCTATTTTCAAGATAAACCCTATCATTTCGCTTTAAAAAAATTCTGTTTGAAGAAATTTCTTTAAATTTTTATTATATTAAGTTGTAAAAACTC